>JAVIAB010000073.1:30951286-31178786 GCA_032433765.1 Megaustenia siamemsis | reverse complement strand
AGATAGATAGATAGATAGATAGATAGATAGATAGATAGATAGATAGATAGATAGATAGATTAGATAGATAGATAGATAGATAGATAGATAGATAGATAGATAGATAGATAGATAGATAGATAGATAGATAGATAGATAGATAGATAGATAGATAGATAGATAGATAGATAGATAGATAGATAGATAGATAGATAGATAGATAGATAGATAGATAGATAGATAGATAGATAGATAGAGAGAGAGAGAGAGAGAGAGAGAGAGAGATAGAGAGATAGATAGATAGATAGATAGATAGATAGATAGATAGATAGATAGATAGATAGATAGATAGATAGATAGATAGATAGATAGATAGATAGATAGATAGATAGATAGATAGATAGATAGATAGATAGATAGATAGATAGAGAGAGAGAGAGAGAGAGAGAGAGAGAGGTAGATAGATAGATAGATAGATAGATAGATAGATAGATAGATAGATAGATAGATAGATAGATAGATAGATAGATAGATAGATAGATAGATAGATAGATAGATAGATAGATAGATAGATAGATAGATAGATAGATAGATAGATAGATAGATAGATAGATAGATAGATAGATAGATAGATAGATAGATAGATAGATAGATAGATAGATAGATAGATAGATAGATAGATAGATAGATAGATAGATAGATAGATAGATAGATAGATAGATAGATAGATAGATAGATAGATAGATAGATAGATAGATAGAAAGATTAGATTAGATTAGATTAGATAGATAGATAGATAGATAGATAGATAGATAGATAGATAGATAGATAGATAGATAGATAGATAGATAGATAGATAGATAGATAGATAGATAGATAGATAGATAGATAGATAGATAGATAGATAGATAGATAGATAGATAGATAGATAGATAGATAGATAGATAGATAGATAGATAGATAGATAGATAGATAGATAGGTAGATAGGTAGGTAGGTAGGTAGGTAGGTAGGTAGGTAGGTAGGTAGGTAGGTAGGTAGGTAGGTAGGTAGATAGGTAGGTAGGTAGGTAGGTAGGTAGGTAGTAGGTAGATAGATAGGTAGGTAGGTAGGTAGGTAGGTAGGATAGGTAGATAGGATAGGTAGGATAGGATAGATAGATAGATAGATAGATAGATAGATAGATAGATAGATAGATAGATAGATAGATAGATAGATAGATAGATAGATAGATAGATAGATAGATAGATAGATAGATAGATAGATAGATAGATAGATAGATAGATAGATAGATAGATAGATAGATAGATAGATAGATAGATAGATAGATAGATAGATAGATAGATAGATAGATAGATAGATAGATAGATAGATAGATAGATAGATAGATAGATAGATAGATAGATAGATAGATAGATAGATAGATAGATAGATAGATAGAGCTCCTAAAAACATCAGAAATAAAAAATGAAATTGTTCGGGCACATCATGTTAAAAGGAATGGTGGAGTACTTGATTACAACTTGCAATATAAAGGGAAAGAGAGATCGAGAACTACAAAGAGAAGATATTACATAACTTGGTGTCCTGGCTCAGTAAGCAGTCAGCAGCAGAATTAATACGGTGCGCTTTGGACAGTGAATTGTCAAAGGACATGATCGTCAACGCCAATCGGTATGGTATATGACGACGATGATTATAATTGAGAAAGTCAATGATTCAGTCAATTAAAGTCAATGATTCAGTCAATTAAAGTCAATGATTCAGCCAATTAAAGTCAATGATTCAGTCAATTAAAGTCAATGATTCAGTCAATTAAAGTCAATGATTCAGCCGATTAAAGTCAATGATTCAGTCAATTAAAGTCAATGATTCAGCCAATTAAAGTCAATGATTCAGTCAATTAAAGTCAATGATTCAGTCAATTAAAGTTAATGATTCAGTCAAATAAAGTCAATGATTCAGCCAATTAAAGTCAATGACTCAGTCAATTAAAGTCAATGATTCAGCCGATTAAAGTCAATGATTCAGTCAATTAAAGTCAATGATTCAGTCAATTAAAGTCAATGATTCAGTCAATTAAAGTCAATGATTCAGTCAATTAAAGTCAATGATTCAGCCAATTAAAGTCAATGATTCAGTCAATTAAAGTCAATGATTCAGTCAATTAAAGTCAATGATTCAGTCAATTAAAGTCAATGATTCAGCCAATTAAAGTCAATGACTCAGTCAATTAAAGTCAATGATTCAGCCGATTAAAGTCAATGATTCAGTCAATTAAAGTCAATGATTCAGTCAATTAAAGTCAATGATTCAGTCAATTAAAGTCAATGATTCAGTCAATTAAAGTCAATGATTCAGCCAATTAAAGTCAATGATTCAGTCAATTAAAGTCAATGATTCAGTCAATTAAAGTCAATGATTCAGTCAATTAAAGTCAATGATTCAGTCAATTAAAGTCAATGATTCAGTCAATTAAAGTCAATGATTCAGCCAATTAAAGTCAATGATACAGTAAAGAAAGGTACTTACTCCCGCATCGAATACGTAGATCCTTTTTGAGTGAAGTTTTCACAGATGAACCCAGGTGAGATTACACAGCATATTCCAAGCTCTACCTAAACTTTATAATTATAATCACAGAGGTAAAGTAAACAAACTGAGGAGCATACTTCATTCCCTCTAACGGCAGAAAGTGACATTTCACGGACTATATCGTCATCATCATCATCATATCTTATCTTGTTCCATGTTGAAATTGATCTCTCATGACAGCTACTGTGATTTTTTTATCTGTTGTTCACGATATATCCAGAATACGCAGCAGTCAGTCCCGTCTATGATATTTCGCACCAACCTTTTTCTTGGTCTTCCTCTCTCTTATTCTTCGATACTGTGCCCTTCATAGTGATCTCTATGCAATCATTCCGAACTATGTGACCAAAATTAGTGACAATCTTACACCAGCAGGACTCGAATAAAACGTATGTGATAAAGAGACAATACAAAGTAAAATATATATTTTAAAAAATGCCCCATAACATATAATTCAGGGAGCAAAATATAAAACATTACAGTACTAGACAACATATTCGGAGATAAGGGAGCTAGTGTTCTTTGCTACTCATAAGACAATCTTAGGTAATCCTAACATTTCTGGTTGTAACTTAAATAATACACTAATCGCTCACACTTTGTGTTTCTTCATTTTTCATTCAAACGTATCTTCGTATCAGCAGGGGAAAAGATGACGTCATGAAGATACAACACTGACAGTTCGCGACCTTGAAAGCAGAAGCCACGGAGTGCCTGGCACGTCCATTGTGTGCGGGGGTGCTGCCGCTGATCACTTTCTGCTGTGCAGTAATGGTCATTATTACTTGTGATTGGTCCACATCAAAGTGGCTTTTCCAGGGATTGTTGACCTCTTTACTCTCTGGCGTGTATGCAACTAAATAGCTATTAATTGTGTTCATTTTCTTTAGCCCAGCGTTATATCCCTGCTTCGATACGGGTTTTTTTTTTTTTTTGGATTTTTAATTCATGTTGATTTTAAATAGAATTCTTTTGAATATGTTGAAAATGTATAAACTGCCCCTTGTTCGGCAACATGTTGAGAAAGTAAATGTTGTTCTGAATACATAAAAATCAAACTTAAAATAATTGTAAAAATAAAATTCTTTAAAATGTACTGACCACGCTTGAAGAAAAGCTATTATGAGCTGGAAAGAAGGAAAGATTGAGTGTATCAGGAATGATTAACCATACAACAAACGATGACGTTTTAAAACAACTGAAAATAAAAAGAGAACTACTAAATACAATTAAGACAAGACAAATGAAATTTTGGGGGCATGTTAAAAGACACAACAGCCTACTAAAAGTAATATTGGAAGGGAAAATATAAGGTAAAAGAGGCAGAGGCAGACCAAGTCTAACATGGACGAGTAACATCAAAAGATGGACAAGTCAATCTATGACAGCCTGCACCATCAAAGCAAGAAACAGAGTAGAATGGCGATCCATGGTAGCCAACCTTCGTTGCGGAGAAGGCACTCGATGATGATGATGACAACAAACTATGTGTACCCATTTCATCCATTTAAGGTTTAATTATGGAAAACACGCCCTTTTTAGTTCAACGTCACAGAAGGAACGCACTCTAAAAATTTCAACTTTCTGTACTACGCCGCTTGGGCAAGACTAAAATGAGTCAGTCAGGATAAGCGTTTTCAAGATCAAAGGAGAAATTAATTGCAAAAATTTACTAAGGGGAATTACCAGTCTACAACATCGTAAATGTTGAAATTTAATAAGAAAACTTCAAATATTTTAAAATATTAGTGGTAATATTACTATTGTTGAACAATCATACGCTTTTTAAGTAGCATTTATCAAAGTAGAAATTATATTCACTTTACATATGTAAAAAAAATGAGGCCCGATGGCCGTGGTAACCCTGAGCAAATAATTTGTCATTCATGTAAACTTCTAGAGTATAACAACTTTTGAGAGTGTGCTAAGACAAAACTTAGAAGAGAAAAGACTGAAGAAAAAGGATGGTAAACCCTGTGGACCAGTGAGCCTGACTTGTTCATTATGTGACCGCGTGTGTTTGTCAAACATTGGTAGAATTAACCACGAGAGAAGCTGTTCGGCAAAAACAATACCTCAAAAAAATACACAATAGCCTCCACTAGACCGTCTGACAAGACGAAAAGGGCCACAAATATGTAAAATAATCTAAGATGTATGATAATTTATTTCACCGTTTCTTCTTTGTACAATGATTTCTACTGGTCCAACTGGCCCTCGGTCAAGATTTGACATCTTTATAAATGTGGTAATTTATTATATTTTTATATTGCTATTGTATAGGGGGAAAATTGACGTTAAGATAATACAGCTCTGACAGTCCGCAACTATTCCACAAGTCATGCGTGTCATTAATTGCTTGTAGGACCATGACTATTGAAACATGGAATATAACCTGAACTTATTTGTTCTTTGGGTTATTAAAAAGTCTCGTCACAAAATGACTGAGTTATTTTCTTTAATGAAACGAACCAGCTATATAGTTATATGAACTCAGTTATATCCTAAAAATAATGACACTCTTTCATTTCCAACTGAAACAAATCGTTCTGGCTATATGAACAAACATGTACCTCATAAATCACATGATTTACGTGTGGCTTTCTTTCATGCACTAATGCTAACTCATTAACGTATTTCACAGCGGCTTTGTGTTCATCTCCCTGGCAATTGAATACGCTAAAAGGTACAACCGAGAAAAGAGGGAGCGGGAGCGACAAGTATGTTGGAAGTTTATAATTGAATTATCTATTTATAACTGAGACATAAATTATGAACTTATGACTGAATTAATATTGGTAGATAGGAAATAGAATATTGAAATATAATTCTACATTGGTAGATAGGAAATAGAATATTGAAATATAATTCTACATTGGTAGATAGGAAATAGAATATTGAAATATAATTCTATACATTGGTAGATTGGAAATAGAATATTGAAATAGAATATTGAAATATAATTCTACATTGGTAGATTGGAAATAGAATATTGAAATATAATTCTACATTGGTAGATAGGAAATAGAATATTGAAATATAATTCTACATTGGTAGATAGGAAATAGAATATTGAAATATAATTCTACATTGGTAGATAGGAAATAGAATATTGAAATATAACTCTAGAAAGATAACAATAATAAGTAAGAGAGTAATGAAAACTAAATTAGAAATAAGAGACACACAACTTATTGCCATGTGACAAAGTGGTTAGTGCGTTCGTCAATGGACATGAAAGGTCAGTGTTCAGTTTCCAAATCTGAGAAATTTTCTTCTTTCCAGGGACACTTCTAGGAGCTACTCAACTTATATATTTTAAATTTTTGCAGAATATTTGATGTTGTATATTAGAGATTTCTTCTGGTCTGACATGATATCATTCACAAATACACGGATAATAACGAAGATGTGCCAACAGACATAGGCGACCTCGTCTCTTCAAATATTCTTGCCACCGGTTTTTTCCCTATAATTTTTTATTCATAATCTCATTCGGTTGCGAAATATCTCTTTTGTCATTCTTTTCATTGCAGCCTCAGCCACAGTTTTTATTTTCTGCACTTCAATCAACAATGGAGACGTAAATTCTGAAGTTGATTAAATGCTTAATTATAGGCATGTGATGATGGTTTTCAACTGTGCTCGATAATAATAAGTGTCTTAAGACTTAAGGTGTATGGGGGAATATATATATATGGTGCTAGTGCCCATATTTGTCAATGACCGACGGCACATTATATGGGTGATGGAGTCAGCATCACGCCAGGCTGCTGTTTGTTCCAGAAAATTCTGGTATCCATCTGTTCTAATGCTGAGTGAATCTAGCAGCCATAGATCGACTCAATCTCAAGCCCTCCATGGCCAGTTCACTAGCCAAAAAGTAAGGGGGCCTCGGTAGCCTAATTGGAAAAACTACGCCACTGACTTATCGACGTTCGGGCAACCCGTGTTCCATTTCCGCTGGAAGCAGTGTGAATTGTACTCGTGGTTAGAGACAAAATATAACTCCATGGTCGACCCAACCGCTGGCAGAAATGGATACCAGGGTATTACTCTTGGAAGGTGAGGAATGCCGCCTCCCATCGTGAGTTTCGATGTTTAAAGCGACACTATCTCAAGTCTCCAAACACTTCTGAATAGGCTGCCGAGAACATATGGGTGAAAAACCAGAATGTTAAGACGCCGATTCAAAGCTCGCACTTTACCTTTACCTTTATCACTTACTAGTCACTAAGCTATCATAACTTCCGTACTCGATAAGAATACAACATTTGTTGTACCTATTTCTAGCCATCTGTCGCATCTTCTTGCCAGAATATTGATATATTTTTATATTACAGTACAGAATATATCTTGAATAGATGCCCAGTCTGTTTCTTCAATGGAGTAAAATGTTCTCTAAATATCCTCAGGTTTTGCTGGAGAAATTAATTCGAGGGGATGTAACCATGGAGTGGAATGGAAGCTCCACAGATATGATGCCACCCAACAGAGGGAGCTTTTTTCAAATCGACCGAGCATAAACAGAGGCCCACTTCTTTTCAACACCTACAGAATGTGCGGAGGGTTTCTGGGCTTTGGTCGAGGATATTACGGAGGCAGGAATATGAGTGGCGATAATTTGGAAAATAAAATAAAAGATGCTCACGATCGCGTGAATAATACATTAAGTTGGTTAAAAGAAAACCACGATAAAAGTGAATCAAAAGAACAACCCGAAGAGAGTTCGATAAAACCAGCAATATCTGCTTGCTCATCTGGCACTATGTCGTGCAATAGTATTATCACTAATCTGAGGCTTAATAACGTGCTGTCTGGGGCAAACTTATCATCGTGCAGCATTCGGAGTCGGCAAAAAGATGATGTCACTTTGAAATCAAGATGGCAAGGATCAGTTTGTAAGAAAATGTGTGAAGAATTGTGCTACAGAATAGTCAAGGAGCACCCTTTTATAGCACCTTTCTTGAGACGTGATTTGTTGCAGGAGTTGCGGTTGGAGGTTGCAGGTGAGCCTGAGTATTCAAACCCACGTTTGTTTTATAACGCAGGAAGTAAGATCAAGAGGTTTCAGTCATGCAAAGCTATTTGTCATCAACCTAGTTGCGAACAACCTGTGACCTACATGAACAGGGTTGCCCAGATAAAACAAAGAAATCGAGAATTAGACATGGAGAAGAACAGCGTTGTTTCAAAGACTTTTAACATTCCCAGTCGATCGAAGAGAGTGGAGCCAATCAAAACCGGAAACAGTTTCAACAATATCGTTGAAAGTAGCAGAATTAATAGCATCAGAACTTCTCGATCCAGTTTGAATCTTAATAAAATATTGAGAAGGGGTAGGAGTTGTTCACTCTCCAGCAGAAGTTTAGTGGACAATTTTGACAAGGAATTATTTAAGTTTCCAAGAAGAGCTAGTGAAATTCTTGGAAAAAACCTAGAGAGTGCAAGATTGATTGCCGCCCGCACCTGTGAGGACATTGCTGACATCGGCAGCTCTGTTGATCCCATGACAACACATGTTACTAGATGGGAAGATGAAGTGTGCAAGAGAAGGACACGTGGCAATCGTTTGCAGAACCGTAGCAATGGTGACAAAAGAGTAGGGAAAACCCCCCTTCAAAATGTACCACGCGTTTTAAAATCAGAACATCTTCTTAGAAAAGAAAAAACGAGTGCTGACATCAGAATGTCTGCGATTGTGAGCGCGCTACAATCTTTGGGATTTCCGATAAACAACAAACTACGTAAGAAAAAATGCCAACCATTGACCTCTGTTCAACAGAAGCAGCTTGAAGTCGTGCCAACTTCGACAGAAAATCACTCAGAAGAAAAGGACAAACTGGCACTAACCAGTCCAGATTCAGCCGTACTGTTTAATTTATTTGAGTGTCTGGCAAGTTCCAAAAAAAATCGTGAAATTTTACGGCAAATTACTTATGTTCTGAACACCAGTAAAGATCTGAGTGAGCAGCCAGCGGGCTCCAGCTTAGGGAAAGTGGAAATGCCTGGGTATGTGTCAGCTCGTACATCAGACCTAACACATTCAATGACATACACGATTCCAGACAGTCGAAATAGAGGCATTGGTGCCGAAGTTATGGTGCCAGGAGGCAAGGAAAGAAGCCAGTTTCCCAACCAACATGGGGTTCAAGTTGAAGGCTCTTTCAGACTCTTGCAGCAGCGCAAATTAGCAACACGGAAGATAACTGAAACCGATAATCCGAGTAGTATTGATACTCACTCTACTCAGACAAATGAATCAGAATCATTCCCTCCTCAATCATTAAACACTGAACACGTGACCAAACTGCAAGCAATGGCAGCTGCTTCTAAACGGCTTATCAAAACTACACAGCCTACTCTTTCTGGGAAACCTCCACGAAAGAAAATTGAGCGCACATTTCTAGACAAAACAAAAATAGAGAAAGGTCTCCTCACGAATAATAACCCTTGCCACAAGGATTTAGGACTTCAGAATCCGCATGAATACGACTCAGGTGACAACGGGAAATCAGTTTGTGACAATTGTAACGAAATAAACAAACAACACATTGAAAGTGAGCCAGCAATACAGTCTAAAAATATTCCAAAATCAATGCATTACAGCCAAGATGGAGAAAGTAACCCTAAAACTAACATAAATGAAATTAATATAAAGAACAATGATTCCACGTGTCGAATTCTTCAAAGGACAGCGAAAGAAGAACCCAGCGCAGTTGTTGCATGTGGCGTTACTGACTTCACAAATAGCCCAATAAAAGGATCTTTTTTCGCTAAAGAAAATGAAATCCAAACTTCTACCCCCGACAATGTTGAATCTAGTGCAGTAATATCAGATTTCTTGGAAAACGTGGTAAAGTTGTTGGAAAATGCTAGTCTCCAATCTTCCAGGAAAATGGTATCAGAACAGACTGTTCACGGAAAATTATTTCAACAAAGAGTTGCGGGAAAGCAACAGGATAATATAAATATGTTTCCAGTAAAAGATGTACCAAGGAGAGTGACTTCTAACAAAGATAGCACGAAATGTATGTTAATAAATAGTACCGAATCAATTAAAATGATTTCAACAGGAAACGACACAGTATGTATGCAGCCACCACATAATACACCAAAAAATGTAGATTCCGCAAAAATACGACCAAAAAGATCGCTTACACCAATAAATATACAAAAGAAGATGACTTCATTAAAAAAAGATCAAAATGGAATATCTTTAACAGGAAATGAGCCACGCAGTACGAGTCTCATTAAAAAAGATGTGAAAAATATGTTGTCAAAACGTAATGTCTTGAGGGAGAATTCTGTTAGAAATGATAGAATACGTGGATCTTCGATAAGACATGCAGCAAACAATGAGACTTCAAGAAAAAGTGAAACAAGTAATGAGACTTCAAGAAAAAGTGAAACAAGTAATGAGACTTCAAGAAAAAATGAAACAAGTAATGTGACTTCAAGAAAAAGTGAAACAAGTAATGAGATTTCGCAAAATAGTGAACCAAGTAGTGAAACTACAAGAAAAAGTGAACTAAATAAATATACTTCTAGAAACAGTGAAAAAAGTAATGAGGTTTCAAGAAAAAAGAAACCAAATAATGCAACACCAAGAAAGAGTGAACCGATTAAAGAGACCTCAAGAAAACGTAAAACAAATAACGAGACATCAAAAAAGAGCGAACCAAAAAATGACACATCAAGAAAAAGTGAACTAAGTAATGAGGTTTCAATAAATATTGAGTCAAACAATGAAGCTTCCAGAATAAATGTGCCAAATAAATTAAGTTTGGTAAAAAATGACCAAGGTAGTTTGCACTTAGAAAGAAGTGAACCAAAAAATGTACTTTCACTGAACGCAGCGCGGTTGCAAAATTCCCCACAAAACATCAAAGGCAGATCCGTTCAAGAGCACCACAAACCCACATTTGCATGCAGCTCTCCCGACCAACAATCACTCGCACATGCATTTCGCCGGAAAAACAAACTGAGAAAGGCATTCTCGACTTTGACTAGTCAGACAAGGTCTCGCAGCAAAGAAAAGGTCTCCAACCAGGCAAAGGCCAGTTCTGTTAAAAATACAGATCAGCAGCGTCATAAATCCGCAGCACAGAAACAAATAAAGAGCAGTCCAAGTTGTAAACGGTCTGTAATTAGACGCCGAGTGATAAACAAAAAAAATCAGCAAAATGTAAATGAATCTCACTCACAATTTGATCAATCTCAAAACAAAAAGAAATCAATTACTCACAAGAAACACACATCTTTTAAAAACATAGAACAATTAAATAAATTGTCCCAGACTTGTGAAGATGGACTCCCAATTCTTTGGTCGCATATAGAGGCTGATATCAACAAAACGTTACAAGATGGTGATGGGTCACAAAACGGGCACGTATCAATAAAAATAGAAGAACCATCATCATCTTGCTGTCAAGAAGACGGCGTAAGCATTTCACAGAACATAAAATATTCAATAAAAGAATATATACATGAGTCAAAGGGAAAAACATATACTTTATTATCATGCTCCAGTTCAAATATTAAAAACGCTAACATAGTCTCAATGACCGACCACTCACCAGATCCCGATGGACAGCTTCAGTGCAGTTTGTCTGAGAAACATCTGTTACCAAAGGTGATGGAAAGAAATGTTGTTGGAGATAATACAAACATGGTAGAGAGTCCAATGAACCCATCTCGGTTTTTGAAAAAATCACTTTTAGATGAAGTAGTCTTGAAAATGTTCGCAGGCTCAACGACGTCATATCCATCAGAAGGAGAGCCATTATAAAAAGTTTTTAAAAAATACAATTTTAAATACATTCATTTCTTTCTTTTCATTTCTTTCTATTTGTTTCTGAATAAAAATTTCCTGACTCCTTTATTCCATCCTTCATCTATCTATCTATCTATCTATCTATCTATCTATCTATCTATCTATCTATCTATCTATCTATCTATCTATCTATCTATCTATCTATCTATCTGTCTATCTATCTATCTATCTATCTATCTATCTATCTATCTATCTATCTATCTATCTATATCTATCTATCTATCTATCTATCTATCTATCTATCTATCTATCTATCTATCTATCTATCTATCTATCTATCTATCTATCTATCTGCCTGCCTGCCTGCCTGCCTGCCTACCTACCTACCTATCTATCTATCTATCTATCTATCTGGCTTGTGACGTCTTGTAAGAAAGCAATAAATGGTGACGGACTTGTGACGTCTTGTAAGAAAGCAATAAACGGTGACGGACTTGTGACGTCTTGTAAGAAAGCAATAAACGGTGACGGACTTGTGACGTCGTGAAAGAACACAATAAATGGTGACGGAGTTGTGACGTCTTGTAAGAAAGCAATAAACGGTGACGGACTTGTGACGTCTTGTAAGTAAGCAATAAACGGTGACGGACTTGTGACGTCGTGAAAGAACACAATAAATGGTGACGGAGTTGTGACGTCTTGTAAGAAATCAATAAACGGTGACGGACTTGTGATGTCTTGTAAGAAAACAGTAAATGGTTACGGGCTTGTGACGTCTTGTAAGAAACCCATAAAATCCATCCACATTGCACGGGCAGTGGCCCATCTGCCCATGGTGCCCAAACTCTGGTGCACACTGCTCATTTGTATTCTGAATGTTGTTTGCTATCTTGCTCTACTTGTTTTGTCTTCTCTCCGGAAGCCACCTCGTGATAGTTCTTTTGGCTGCCCAGACATACACATATTGCATGCTAGGAAATAGTTAATGAACACCATGTAACATATACACTCGAGGTTTAATTGCCTGAATTTCTACCTCGCATCACAATTACACAAACTCACCCACAACATGTGTCTAGAGGCCCTTCTCACATTGTATGGTAGCCACAAGGCGCCCACATGCCCCGCCTCTGACTCCCCACACTAAAGTCCAAATGGCCCCTTCACTTGGGAGGCCACTGGTCGATGCTGCTGACTCTCCTACTGTTGTCTACTCGTGCCTTTGCTAGCACCCACGTTGGTTCTGAACCTACAACTACACTTTAATGTTGTGCTCATCAATGAGCCTGAACTAGCTCAAGTTGTCTCTCTTCCTGTCACCTACTCTGTTCGTTGCGTCAGGATGTCGCAACTACATTATGACCTCATACTCATCATCGAGCATGAGTTTGGGAAGCTGTCTAGCTCCCTGTCAAGTAATTTGTTCGTTGCTACTGTGTTTCACAACTACATTCTAAGCTCACACTCATCACTGAATCTGAACTTCTACTAAAGCTGTCTAGCTCCCTGTCAAGTAATTTGTTCGTTACTACTGTGGTTCACAACTACATTCTAAGCTCACACTCATCACTGATCCTGAACTTCTACTAAAGCTGTCTCTCTTCCTGCCACCTACTTTGTTCGTTGCTTCTGGATGCAGCAACTACATTATAACATTGTATTTATCATTGAGCATGAATTTGTGAAAGCTGTCTAGCTTCCTGTCACGTAGGTTGTTCGTTGTCTTAGAGTTTCATAACTCCTGACACTAACACAATTCTGATTGCACGCAAATCTGCGAACTCTATAAATCCTTACACTAACACATATCTGATTGCCCATGAATCTGTGAACTCTCTCTAGCTCACTAACCCTACGCTGTTCGTTGGCTTTGAGTTTCATAACTCCTTATTCTAACACAAGCCTAACTGTCCATGAATCTGTGAACGCTATCTAGCTCACTAGCCCTACACTGTTCGTTGGTTTTGAGTTTCAGAACTCCTTATTCTAATACAATTTTGACTGTCCATGAATCTGCAGCACGATCCGTGTTATTCGACCGCCGTACCCCAACTGAGTAACTCTAACCCATAGTGGGTACCACAACTCATTATGCTCACGGTACCGGTTTGCCAAACAACAATAAAATCGTCCGCACTAAGCACTCGTTTTAGCTCGACTGACTTCCGTTTCATTCTTCTTCACTTCCCTCCTTTCGACCAATCATACCCCATTTTACTTTTCAACCTCACTCCTAATTGCGTCTTATTCTTTCCTGTGCTATTGGATGTTTCTCTATTCTCTTTATTACTAATCACCTTTCCCCATGGATTCGCTGATTTTCTTTTTAGTTAAACCCTTTTTACTCTCCCCTCAACTTCTCCCATACACTCCCATTTATCACCCACCTTATACTCACTGTTTCATTTTAACAAATAGCCACTAGGCACATCATGACACGTCAGTTCAACATTTTGCACCCAAATGTGATTAGGTCAGCCCACTTTGAAATCTAGATATGTACATTCTGCTTTATATTTTTCTTTTATATATATATATATATATATATATATATATATATATATATATATATATATATATATAATCTTTTGGCTAGCGGGGTAGAGTTATACCCTACCAAAGGAGAAGTGTGACGTCTCCTTTCCTCCGTTAGTCTTCGGGACACCCTGGAGCAAGGTTGAGGTCATTGTATCCAATGAGAAAATTCTCAAAGAAGCCAACACAAATAGGGAGCTCCTAAAAACAAAAAGAAACAATCCACATTTTTCGGGCACAACATGAGAAGAAGAAAGTTGGAATACTTGGTTACAACTGGCAAAATATAAAGAAAGAAAGATCTCGGACGAAAAAGAGAGGAAATACTAGATAGCTTGGTGTCTTGGCATGACCAACAGTACCGATACGATGCACTGTAGATAGAAGATTGTGGAAGGACATGATCGCCTACATCAACCGGTATGGTATATAGTTTAAAAAAAAAAAAAAGTAAAGTATCCCCATCACGCCAAGTGGCGTATAGGGAATATGGTGTTAGTGACCCGTCACGCCAAGTGGCGTATAGGGAATATGGTGTTAGTGACCCGTCACGCCAAGTGGCGTATAGGGAATATGGTGTTAGTGACCCGTCACGCCAAGTGGCGTATAGGGAATATGGTGTTAGTGACCCGTCACGCCAAGTGGCGTATAGGGAATATGGTGTTAGTGACCCGTCACGCCAAGTGGCGTATAGGGAATATGGTGTTAGTGACCCGTCACGCCAAGTAGCGTATAGGGAATATGGTGTTAGTGACCATACATTTTACAGACCTTCGACACATGATTTTTGGGGTACCGACGGGGTCGGTATTTTCCCAGAAAAAAATCTGATACCCGTTAAAGGCTGGGTGAACAGGGCGCCGTCGGTTGGGATCGAACCCTACCTCTTGACCTTTGTAGTTGGTATGGCACATGATGATGATATATACATATATATAATCGGAATTCGAACATAGGAGCTTCCTATCCAGAGGTCACAGTCTTTCCTCTAGAATGTTGAATGCACCCATAATACAGAGTAACTGTCACTATGATGACATACATCACTCCTGACTCTAAAAGCAGGCTGCTGCCCGCCCTTGTTATATCAGTTTTTCTATACGCTTGCAAAACATGGACCCTTACAGCAGAGCTACAGAATAAAATGCAAGCTATGGAGATGAAATGTTACCATAAGGTCGTGGACATCTCTTACTTAGATGGTATCACAAATGAAACTAGTTCGCGAAACGATACAATAAAGCAATCGAAGCGCATGATGATCTTTTGACTATTGCGATAAAACACAAATTGAAATTGTTTGGCCATCTATCTCGATCGTGTGGCCTGGCAAAGACCATTCTGCAAGACACTGTTAAAGGAACGAAAAGGAGAGGTAGGCAGAGGAAGAGATGGAAAGATAACATCAAATAATGGACAGGCCTCTACTTTGCAGGGTCCCAAAGAACTCCTTCTTTCATTCTTTCTGGCGTTTACTCGATGACCACAAAAGGAATGGAAAGACATTTTCGTCATCTGTTATTAAACGGAATTTATGTGCGCGTGACAGAAATGCCGGGCCTAAATATAAATAGAACGTTAATTAATAACCTAAGACATGCTGATGTAATTTAGAAAATCTAAAGATCTACAATGAATGAAATAAACATAATCATCGTAAAGTACTGGGCCTGCTGGCTTAGGTGATCATGTCTCTCCACAACTTTCGATCTCGGCAGCTATTTATCATTTCTGTTGTTATCTATCTCTTCGTCCCTCAATTTTTCCAGGTGTTACAATATATTCCAGTTGTTCTCTTCTCATTACATGGCCAAAAAAAAGATGATTATTAGAATAAACAAGTCAAGCAAAATAAAAAATGGACTACATATTTTTTAGATCTTTGCAGATATATATATGTATATATATATATATATATATATATATATATATATATATATATAAGTATGTATCAGGGGATCCGAGCACCTATGGACATGTTCGGAGTGTAATGATAACCCAAAAATAACTCAGTTAAATTTTGTTTGTTCCTAAAATTGTATCTAGCTGCTAGCTTTTTAAACAGCAAGAAAATAAATTAGTTGTCGGATTTTAAATAAATATATTTTTTGTTATTTCCCAACAGGATTGTATAAAATAGTATAAATATATGCATTCGTAGTAAAAAAAAATAAATAATAATAAATAGTTAAGAATGTTAAATTAGTTGTATAGCTTTATATCGATGTAATAGTCGATATTATAATTGTCGATAAAGCTTTAGCCTAGAGAGTATTGTTTACAGCCGTTGCGATGCAGACGACCACCAACCAAAGCAAGTGCTTGTTTGACTGAATAAAAATATATACGTAACTCTCAAGATGCTGTTAATAGTAAACACAACAGATGGTCTTAATCGTGAATTTGGAGTAAATATACATTTTTTGCTGTTTTTCTTTGGCCTAGAAAAATTGCTTAATTTGTTGTAATTTAAAAAAAAAAGAATATTCCCATTCCACTAGTGAGTGTAAGTGACTAGTCTGACTAGTTTAAGGTGGTCCGTTCATTGCACTGCAATCTCTGGACTCAACGTCCGACGTTGAATAATGAATACGCTGGTGACTGACTGAATGCAATTTTTATATCTGCTGATTTTTTTTTTCTTAAAATTACATGTTAAGTAGCTTTACTTTCAGAAAGTTTAGTTGTCTGCCAAAATAATTAATTACCAATAGGGCAATAATAGACTGAGAACTGAACTCCAGCAGGTTCAGACGACGTGATGTGCCGCTCATCTATGATCTTGGATGGACTCAAGCTGTATTTTAATCAGTTTAAACTTTAAACGCATACTTGCAGAATAAATGCAGTTCTAAAAACTACAAACAATCTAAATGAGCAAAACACACAAGGTTCAAATTTTTGCTTTTCTGACAGTCTCAGCCAGTGTCCTTTGATATTGATGCTAGTGTTAGTTTCCATCATGATGATTATTGATGATATTCCTCCATCTTACTCTCAATCTCTGTATTAAATTTACTACCTTCTCCAGACCTGATTTATGTGTTCCTTGTTTGCTATGAAAATAAAAGTTATTTTCTCCAGATGAGCAACCCATTTTATTTGTTGTCTCACTATATATAAATATAGATTGATTTTATTATTGAAGCTACTTTAATTATGAATAAATGAATGAATATTCTGTAATCTAATGATTTATTAGTAAAAATAAAAGCAGTATGAGTGTTCATTTAATTTAATACCAACATACATTTTTCTCCTATAATTTTATTTTATTTTTCTACTTTCCAAGTACAATTAAAACTTAAGTATATATTCTGCACATTATTTATTTTGCAGGCCTGATAGGTATCAACTGAATAATTGTTCCTCATTTGCTGTAATCTGTGTCATCCACATCAGGAGATGGCAGATGTTGTAAGTTCTATATTTGAAGACATTTTAGATGTACTTTCTTTTGTAATAATACAATTTTTAGTGTCAGTGATATCTCAAATAGCAATCTATATATATTATGTGATGTTTACATATTTTTCTCTTCTTTCTTTTCTCATTTGCCTTTTATTATTAGGCGGAAATATAGTTTACTATCTTTTGTTCTATTATTAATCTTTCCTGTTGTTATATTTCCTAGTGTCTGTAATATTTGGTCAATCCATCTTTTTTATGGTTAACCCTTTGTCCTAGTGTTCTTGTAGCATTTATTGATGGCTCATTTTGTTTATATTAATTATTAATATTTTCTTGTCTTTTAACTTGGCCAAACCATTTTATCTGTTGTTTCTTTATGTAGTCAATCATCATCAAGTACCAACCCAGCTGGCATAGTTGATCATGTCTCTCCACAACTTGTGATCTCGACAGTTATCATTCTGTTGTTGACCTTCTGCCAAGCCATGCTATTAAGCTGTCTGGTATCTTTTCTCTTTGCTTCCATCTGTCTCTTCATTCCTCAATTTTCCCAGTTATTACAATTTATTCCAGCTGTTCCCTTCTCATTACATGGCCAAAAAATGATGATTGTTTCTTCCTAATATTGGATATTAGCTTTCTTTTTGCTTTTGTCTCTTTCAGAACGTTTTCATTACTCTTCTTAGCTGTCTTTGGTACTCTCAACATTCTTCTGTATGTAAAGTGGCAATTTATCATTGTACAAAGAAATTACAACAGTGGTTTTCTGTTGCCTTGTTTTGGTTTGTTTACAGTTGGCGCCACTAGTCTTTGACTAAAAATTCTCACCCTCAAGGCAGTGGGGTTGTTTTATTTCAGGGTACCTACCTTAGGCTTTTACTCTCCTGAGTATACCTGCAAGGCAACAGGACAGCCGCAGGTTGTACTGCTTACTGCATACAGTAGCAGGTAAAATTTCTCGACCCTGGTGTAGTCACAAATCTATGTCAATAGAGGTGAGAAAGAGATTCATCGGTGCTACATTGAACTAATTCTAACCTATAGAAGTGAATCATGGACAGTAGACAAACAAATGAAAAGACAATTACAGTCCACAGAGATGGGATTTCTCAGAAGAATGTTGAAAGTTCCCTGGACAGCCTAAAAAGACCAAAGAGGGAATTCTCAAAGAGGCCAACACAAAAAGGGAGCTCCTAAAAAACATCAGAAAGAAACAATCACAATTTTTTGGCACATCATGAGAAGAGGAAAGTTGGAATACTTGGTTACAACTGGCAAAATACAGGGAAATAGAGATCGCGGATGGCAGAGAGAGAAAATACCGGATAGCTTGGTATAATGGCATGGAAAACAGTCAACAACAGTACTGATACGATGCACTGTAGATAGAAGATTGTGGAAGGACATGATCGCCTACGCCACTCGGTATGGTATATGATGATGATGTAGTCAATAGTAGATATAATTCCTAGCTTCATTCATAATTTGTCACTTCTGATCTTATCTCTCAGGCTGTCTTTTGTTAATTCAGATTAAAACACAGCTTTGCTTCCTTGTTTTTCAGCTGTCAAGAAATTCATCCCCTAAAATGCAGAATCATAAAAAGTCTGTAAGAAAAACTCGTAGACCAGGTATTTATTTATATTATAAGACTTAAATTATCAAACTAAATTGCATGTTGTCATTGGATTAGTTGTTTTTTCCTTGTCAATTTATATTTTAAACTTAAATCTTATTTTCTTACATTATGTTATTTTGTTGTGGCATGTTATTTTAAAGAAAAATGTCTCTCCTGGTATTCATCTTTTCCTTTAACCTTAGGTCGGAATTGAGTCACTTATTTGCCTTTTAGATAGTCTAGCATATTACTGCCATGTATTTAGATTTCTGTGTGCACCTATATATATTTTTGTGTTGTGTATATTGATCCAGCTGAAGAGCCAAAATGTTGTTCTGCTTTTGTTTTGTTCCACTCCTACGTAAAGCTGTTACCATACCACTTATTCCTTTTTTTTTAAATTTTCATTTTTATCGTCAGTTTTACAACAGCATCACATTTTTATGCCTTTACCCATCTTTTGTTAACTCTTGCATATTACTTTTGTTTAGCAAAACTTTTTTGAGAATTTTATATATTTTGTGTGGAATGATAATAAAATTGAAGTTTTAGTTTCTGTTGTTCTTAAGCACTCAGATCCACACAAAAACATTGAAATTGTGCAGATCTTCATATTCTTAGTTTGTTAATTGTGTTCCACTTGACAGATTTCTAAACATTGCATAGATAAGAAATATGTTTTTGTTCATCTTTTTGTTGATATGCTTTATGTAGTGAAGATTTAAATCACACTTGTTAGGTTAGTTTAAAAATTGTTTGTACACAGAGTTGATTAAGTCAATGATTCTCACATACTTGCAGTTACTCCAGGTAAAAATAAAGCAAAAACTGGAAGAGATTTATGGATGGCGGCCTTGAAGAAAAGACAAACTTGTAAGTTTGTATAGAACCACATTTCCAGTTCTTTCAATGTAGATTTATTTAGTTTTCTTTTGTTTGATTAAATTAATGAAATAAAAACCATATATATATTTTTTCATTTAAATGGTACATAAATATTATAGAACAATCTTATGAAGTGAGCATTGAATATATACAAATTGATGAATAAATATAAGTGCAAACAAAATAAATGTAAAAACACATAATTTTCTCTATATAAATATTATATGGCCCTTTTCGTCTTGTCAGACGGTCTAGTGGAGGCTGTTGTGTATTTTTTTTAGGTTTTGTTTTTGTCGAACAGCTTCTCTCGTGGCTAAATCTACCAATGCTTGACAAACACACGTGGTCACAGAATGAACAAGTCAAGCCCACTGGTCCCTAGGGTTTTCCATCCTTTTTCATGAGTCTTTTCTCTTCTAGGTTTTTGCCTTAATACAGTCTCAAATGATGTTATATCGTTCCTTATACATGCTCTCCATGATGTGCGATCACATGCCAGATGTTCCCAGTCAATTCACACTTGGAGAAGTCATTTAGAGATGATTTACATGTATCTCTATATCGTAGTTTAGGTCTGCCGATTTGTCTTTTTCCGTGTGTTAGTTCACCATATAGTATTTGCTTGGGGGGTGTGCTTCACTTCCATTCGCTGGACATGGCCCAGCCATCTTAGTCTTCGACATCTGAGCATCAACATGATTGTTTGGGTCTTAGCATGTTACACGACTGTTAAGTTGGTTATTTTATCCTGCCATTTGATGTGCATTATTCTTCAGAGACATCGCATGTGGAAGACATTTAGTCTTTTTTCCTGGTTTGAGTATGTTGTCCAGGTTTCAGATCCATATAATAGTGTGCTAAGCACACAAGTTTGATGTATTAAGAGTTTGGTCTTCAGTGTTAGTTTCGTGTTGTTCCAGGCCCTTTCTGTGAGTTTGTCGAAAGTCATAGCTGCCTTACCAATTCAGCTGTTTATTTCATAACAAAGAGAAACGGTTTGAAATCCTATGCCGACAATTAATTCTTTAATTCATTAAATGGATTATGCATCGTTTCAGTGATGTGTTTTTCACGGATTTGGTACTTGTGCATTTGAACAATTTCTAGCCTAGCATTGGACCAGTAAAGTGTTTTCTCAGACGTCCGGGCACCTGTGCCTCACAAAAGCGTATCTCTAGATATTGCTCTGGGTAGACGGGACTCGTAAACCTTGGCTGGCAACTCGTCTAGAAGAAGGGAAACTTCGATCACGAAACCCTCCACTACCTTGTGGTCAAGATTCTAGTTAGAATCGAAGGTTATGGAAGTACACCCGGAGGGAGGGACCCTAAGGCAGTAGACGGCGTTAACCGTCTTTCTGGCATCACCTGTATCTTCTTTCAATTCCAAGCGTATGGACTTAGTCCCTCCTTCGGAAATCCTTGATATGAAGTCGAGAGGGGGATAGTGCGACTGGGTAAAGCACTATCTCCATATTCCATGCCTATAAAACAGGGAGATAACAAGAGGGAGAGAAAAGGGTAGAATTGGTGCGGGTCAAGGGGAGATAAATAGGTCAGAGAGTATTAGTAAGAGGCTTCAGGTCCATGGGGAAAGTGGAGAATATGAACACATCGTGAATCAAGGAGAAAGCGTGTAGGGCGATCAAAAACAAGGCAGGGGAGAGTTAAGTGAGACAAAGGAGTTTTAAGTTAGGAACATTCGATTGAGGGCGAGCGGTCAGTACGGGCGTCTGGGCTAGTTGGCTAGACGATACTGGGGATCATGAACAGTAGAGTTGCGACAGTGGACAGGACAGGTCAGTTAAGCTAAGGTAGTCAAACTAGTCATGTGAAGAGACTTTTAGTATTGTGAATATCACTAGTGCTCGCTTAGCAGAAGCCATGCTGAGCCATTTGTTAAGAAGCTGTTAGCTTAGTCATGTGAAGAGACTTTTAGTATTGTGAATTATATCACTAGTGCTCGCTTAGCAGAAGCCATGCTGAGCCAGTTGTTAAGAAGCTGTTAGCTTAGTCATGTGAAGAGACTTTTAGTATTGTGAATGATATCACTAGTGCTCGCTTAGCAGAAGCCATGTTGAGCCAGTTGTTAAGAAGCTGTTAGCTTAGTCATGTGAAGAGACTTTTAGTATTGTGAATGATATCACTAGTGCTCGCTTAGCAGAAGCCATGTTGAGCCAGTTATTCAGAAGCTGTTAGCTTATTCATGAGAAGAGACTTTTTAGTATTGTGAATGATATCACTACTGTGGGTGTGATCCATATGGGAGTATGCCTTTGTGAGTAATAAACGTGACATGTGTGGGTTCAACGGTGTTACTGACTGCTTTGTTTAAGCTAGCTGTGTTTTGTCTGACCTCAGCGAAGAATGGAGACCAGGGTTGTCATAAATTGTGGGCAGACAGTGCGGAGTACGGCAGAACGATCACTGGCAAGGGTGGACACCACAGGCTTATGGTCAATTGGGAGGCAGCATGGGAAGCAGTGGCCTCCAGAAAGCAACACGTGGCTGATCTGCATCCTTATTCAGTTCTAGACATCAGTGTCAGTCAAGGGGCTGAATTACACGGTGACTGGAGGGGTCGCCGAATTCAGCAACCTGCGGAGGGTGCCTTCGGTGTCAGGAGCGCAAGGGCTCAATTCTTTAAAGAGCCGTGGCAGCTGTCGAACAGAGGCCAATTCAATACAACAAGAGCAAGGGAGAACTAGCTCGTCATACATTCGGCTGCACAGCTCAACAGCGTCAGGCGCTACCAGACAACAGTGAGGGTAAATGAAGGATAGTGACAGCTTGAAAGCTGTGTTCATTACAAGTGGTGCCTAAGGGTGTGCACCTTGTTACAATTACGTTTTACAATTGGGGTTGTGTAATACATCGTTACAAGCCCGTTACACCTAGGCAGAGTAGACAAAGTGAAATATATAAATATGAAGTTAATGCTATATAAATAACATTAAATATTGTTGAGTGATTAACCAGTTAATTTAAATATTATCTTTAATCTCCATAAATATTAAGAAAACCATCTTTCTATACAAATAATAAATTAAATAATGCTGAATATTATAACATTTATCCAAGTACCAATGAATATGTATTATTAAAATCATCGCTAACAACCTGTAATTGGAACATGCTGCAAAGGAAAGTTTGGTGTCCCTGTGATCTTCACCACTACATCACAGATGACTCTATCAAATCTCTCAACTTTTATATACTTTAACCATTTGCCTGCCATTGCACTGATTTCCACAATTTTTTTATTGGCCCGTTGCAGTGAATTTTTACATTACACTGGTTACCAGGAAGTTTTCTGTGTGAAAGTACACTCAATTTTCCTTCATATCCCTTTTTCATGGCATATGGCTGATTTTAACATCTTTAAATTTGTTTTTAAAAGTCATTACAAAAACTGATTGCACTGATCCCCTTCTGTTTTTTTTTAGCTCCCATACTGAAATTAAGTCATGACATTTTAATGAATTTTATGAGGATTAGTAGGAAGTGATTTAACTCTTTCAGGACCAGAACAGGAAACAGGAATTTTCAGATTTGGACCAGAAAACTCGATTTTTTTCCTGTTTCCAGAAATTTTACCATATACCTTTTTCATTTGACTACTTCACACAGTAATTAAGATAAATGTGGCATGTGTTATATATCACTGGAAAGGGAAATGGATACAGAAAATGAAAATAGCAATATATTTCTGATATGTCATCATTTAAAGGAATAGTTATATTAAAAAAAAAAATTCAAGGTAGATAATTTTAAATTTAAAATATTGTATTTCACTTACCCATTTCCATCCAGATATGTGTTGCTATCCATTTGTCTTGAAATATTACACAACATAATCCAAATTCCTCGAAAATACAGTTTATTTGATGAATTTATGTCCATAAATAACAAAATTATGCACATTTTTATAAATGATCCCAGAATAAAAAATTTTCAAATTTTGACATGTAAACAATGAATATAAATGAATAATTTTTAAAGAATCAATCATCGAAACACGATGGTCCGCACCGGAAGATCAAGGAAAATAACTCTCACAACCGGAAATCAAGTATTGGTTGAAACAAAAACTAAATTAGGTGAAAATGAAACAAATATTCAGCTACATCCAAAATGTCTGACATATCGGTGTTGTCCAAACAGATCATGCCGAGGACTCGGCGCCGGACCTGAAAGAGTTAAAATTAAGTTTTATTCATTCATTCATTTGCGTTCACTCAATGACTAAAGGTTAGACCTCTCTGTCATCCATCCTTGAAAAGATATCATGCGGATGTGTTTGCGTTGTGTTGTGATTTGCAGTAAAACTGTGATATTTGCACCTTTTGGCCCAACACATCCAACATCAGCACAGTATTTTTGAGTACTGTGTTGCCTTACCGCTTGGTTCCTACTCACTTGGTCTGACTGGACAAGCTAGACCATTACTAGGGGCACCATGAAGAAGTGGGGTTGGGTCTGGATAGTTCTGTTCACTTATCCTGTCGCAAGCCACCAGCTATGGGTTGCTGACAACTTTCAGCACTGATACTGTTAGGTGTCTCTGCCCCAAAGTTTTGTTAAATTTAGAAATGTTGTTAGTTTGTTTACATTTGCCAACTTTGATATCTCTAGTGAAGTCCAGAGGGACTGAATTTTGCTTGAATATCACTTTTTCTGATTTTTTCACTGGCAGCTGTGAGTTCAGGTGTCCCCTACCATACGGGCAGATATTCTCTGATTTCAGAGGTACTCTCATTTTTATTGCCAGGAGTTTTAATGTTTTGAGTAGATTTTTTTCCTATTAATTTGGTCCGGGCAGCAGTTATTTGTGGCCTACACTTTTATATTTCCAACTGCCAAGCGTTCTTTAACATGTGCAAAATGCACACTGGACTACCTGTTTTTCCACCATAATCTTAGAGGGCTAGATGTTGGATCTCACTACCCAGAGACCAAAGGAGTATAAAGCAGTGAAGAAACTATGGATTCAATTTTTTTTTTTTTTTTTTTTTTTTTTTTTTTTGTAAATAAATGTTTTCACCGTCTGTGGTGGGAATAAAACCCATGACCTTTTCGTCCCAGAGGCCAGTTTCTTTGTTGTCTTATTCTTCTGTGTACACTCGTAGGCATCTGTTTAATTTTAGCACGTTAAATACATTTTTAATTTGAATTTTGTATAATTTTAACATACTGTGTTCTGTATTTCAGTGACTTTGCCCAATACATATCGCCCAGGGAGTCCACGACACAAAACACCAACAGAATATTTTATAGACACACTACGGAAGACAGGAGTTGGTGAGATATATTTTTCTTTTCATAAGAAGAAATTAAAACTTAGAAGATAATTATTCACGTAAAAAGAAGAGAGTAGTGTTGTTAAAAAGGAGATCTCCAACATGATTACAAATTCAATCTTTTTTATGTCAGCAAGATATAAGTATTGTCTATGCAGAATCACAATATTTTGACCCCAAAAAAATAAATAAATAAAAAATAAATGCTCAAGAGGTACTGCAACATGCAATTGTTACACAGTTGTTTGTTCACGTATACTATTTAGTTGATTTGTTCATTTTTGTTTTTTTAAAGATAAAATAAATATACTTCTTCTATTATACATTCTAAATAATTAGAAGAAGCCGTATCTTAAAATTAAAAACAACTTTGATTAAAAATTGAATTTTGCACCTCCAGAAACTCTCAGATTTGTCGATCTTCGATAATTTTGTTATGAGTAATATTCTATTCTGTATGAATTATATTATAAAAATATCATTCTTACAGACATTTTTACTTTAGCTAAAAATGTAAAGTTTTGTTTGTGGTGTCACAAATTGAAACCACTTGTATAAAATATCAGTTAAGAATGAGCAAGATTGACTAGACCCAGAACATCTTCATCCATGAATGATGCAAAATGTCCAAGATTAGAACTAAAATGCCAATTTGAGACAAACACAAACAGTTGTGAGAGGCATCCAAACAGGCTCCAGAGCATATCCTACAGGATTACATCACACTCACACAAATATGGCCCACAGAAGCAACCCTACATGACAGACTATGAGAAATTGGTGATGGTCTCAACTGCATGGTCTTGTTCTTGAACTGATACTTGTCTGATTGTCTAAATGCAATGCATAGCAAAAGTTTATTATTAAAGGAGAAGCTCAAGAGGTTCAATTGAGGAGTTTAGAAAGCATAACAAGTAGACATTTGAGCCAGGTTAATCATGTGCATGTAGAAGATCCACAAACTATCATAATAGCTGGCGTGCAGTAGAGAGGCAAGCCAAGGACAACCTGACAACAACAACAAAAAATATGTATCTTTACAGCATTATCCCTTTTCTGTAGTCTGCCAAGTCCTTAAAAGACATAAAAGGTCCTTGCTCAGTACAGTCACATGAGGTGTTTGGGTCTGAGTTTTTATTTCACCCCCAAGAAAAAAACTGTTGATCCTAGTTAGACTTGAACCAGTATTCTCCTGGTCTGGAGCATGACAGGTTATTAATCTGGTTTTCCACTTACCTGATAGAGAACAATTAAAACAGAGAAAAGTATGGGCCAAACTTGGAGTGCCCTGCAAACGATGGCTATGTATCAAAATAATGGAACTTTGTTGTTGCCTTAGAAGATGTTGAAAAGTGTGTAAACCACTGACTGCCTTGTTTGTCGGTGTCAAGAAAAGTGGCAAAGAATAGATATAAGTGGATAGTGAAAAGTGAAATCAGGAATTCTTGACTTTATCCATGACATAGAATACAGTCTTTATAATTGTAGCTAAAGAAAGCAGAGACTACTACAAATTATGGAAATGATTTTCAAATGGTTTGTAAGTACCTCTCCTGATTCACCACAACTGTTTGTCACATATACTTTAGTTGATTTGCTCATTTGTTTCTTTCCAGAGAAATCAAATATACTTACTTCTTCTTCTATACATCCAAAGTAATTAGAAGTTATATCTTAAAAAGTAAAAACTTTTGTGATTAAAAATTGAATATTGCACCAAGGAAACTCTGATTTGTCAGTCTATGACCTTTTTGAACTTTCTTCTAAAATATTATTCACACATAAATATCTACTTTCGCTAAAAATTGTACATTTTATTTGCGTGGTGTCACAAATTCAGTCTTTAATCTGTAAGTCTTTGTTTTGTATTATTGTTACTGCAGTTGGGGCATTCCCATTAAATTGAGACTACTTCCATGAACTATTAATGTTAAGAATGAGGGGAATGTACTAGCTTTAGGACACCTTCATCTATAAACCTTGCAAATTTTCCAATCTAGAACTAAAATGCCATTTCTGAAGGAAAACAAATGGCATTCCAGGAATGACATTTTTAGGAATTGCTTTAAAACAAAAACAAAAGCACTTTGAAACTTGGTATTTTATATGTGAGGTTAAGCATGTACATGAATAGTCTGTGCAACTGTATATTGAAAAAAAGTTGGGATATTTATGACAAATATGATTTTTAATAGTTTAATTGTGTATTTAGTGATATAATACGTAGTCTCCAGATTACAATTTTAGATTTAAATCTTAAAAATAAACTTTAGCTCTTTAAAGAATGGTTTATTTTTTTTAATTTGTACATATTTATGATTATTTCAGTTAGACTTGTGATTTTAATAGTAACATAAACTAGCCAATTTTTTATTGACCTCGCTGGATAAAAAAATTTAAAGGTGACCAAGACTCAATGTTTTTTGCAGAACCCATTAGAAACAGTCTGTGTCATAACAGACTGGCTAACAAGATGAGGATCACCACAATCCACACACTGGTGATATCTGCTAATGTTAAATACCTAGTATTGCACTCCCTGCCTTTTATGTACAATCTCAAAAGGGAAATAAAAAATGTTGCAATCTGCCAAATCAACTGGATCAGCTGAGCTTAATGTCTGCATCAAACCTATGGCATTGTATTCAACTCAAAATTCTTTCATATTTGAGTCTATCTATCTATTATCCTTTTGAGCTAAAGACGACACATAGGGCAGAAATTAATTCTAGACTCTTGTGTCTGACAATCTTTCTACTGTCAGACCTTGTACAGGACCTGCATTGTGTCTCATCATACGGCTCTGTTCTGGTTGAGTTAGTTAATATCAGCGAGAGAGCTGATATCTGCTGTTGTTGCCTCTCATTTTAATTTAAATGGTTCCCATTTGAGGGTCTGCTTTGAGATTTTTTTTTAGTTTCTTCTCATCATATGACCACCTTCTTCATAGATAGTTTACACATTATCATCATAAAGCATCCATTGTTATCGAAACAGAAATCTCAACTCATATTGAAATAGAACATTATTAATTTATTTTAATTTATGCAAATGCCATATTTACACATTTGCAATATTTTATCTCCTGAACAGTTGTGTTTTTAATGGTACCACTATATTAATGTAATATCTAATTAAAATTGTACATATGAACTTATGCTTTCAAGGAATCAGTGCAGAGACAAATAAAAGCCACAATATGACAGGCTTGAAGGGTGACAGTCTTCCACATCCATACTGGAGCACTCCCCATTATTTGAGACAAGTGATGGGAACAGAGAAGACTCCTCGAATTACTGATGACCAAACAGGTTTGAAGAGTGAGGTGAAAAGAATGAAAGGGAGGAGAGTGAGACAAGAAGAGTATAAGTTCAAAAAAGTAAAGGAAGAGGAGTATAAAGGGACATAATTAAGGTAAGAAGAGTGGTAGAGAGAGAGAGTGGAGCAAGAAGAGTAACAAATTAAAGAGTAAAATAAATAAGTGGAAGGAGGAAACATTGGAACAAGAAGAGTGGACAGGAAAATTATAAACAAATTAAAATTAAAGAAAAAAGTTAAAGCAAAAAAATTTGAAAGGAAAAATAATATATGAATTAAGTGAATGGAGAGGAAGAAGAGGCATACCATTGGGGACATGGCGACGAACTATACATGATGAAATGAAGGAGGTTGGCAGGTCCAGGTGAGAGTTGTCCATGCTTGCTGCAGACCGGATTGGGTGGAGATCTCTTGTGAGTGTCTTATGCTCTGATCAGAGTTCAGAGGATTAAGAAGAGGAAGAAAGAGAAGTGAAAGGATAAAAAATCGCAACAAAAAAAATGTAATGAAGGAATGGTTGAGTGAGGTGAGTAGGTAGGGAAGAAGTCGGAGAAGGGAAGAACGAGGTAAGAAGAGTGAAAACAAACTAAAGAAGAGTGGTAGATAGGGAAAAATAGATCAAGGAACAACGTAACAAGAAGAGTGAAAGATAGACAAAGAATGGGTGTGGTTAGAAGAGGTGAATTGGATGAGTGGAGTTAGAAAGAGTGAGTGAGGGAAGGGAGAATGCTAATGGTGGAAATAATTATGGATATAAGGTTGTTATAGAGCTGTGATGTTATTTATTCTTTATATTATCTTTGTACTCTCTTGACAGCACATCACATTATAGTTGATCACAACAGGTAAATCATGACAGACTCTTTTTCTCTCATTATATAATCATAATCAGTTTATTGATTTCTATTATTAATCTTGGCCTATGATCGTTCTGTAATGGATGCACTTATCTTAAATTAATGTTAATTAATTCTGGACTTCTCGGAGGCAAATCGCCGATGAATATGATTAGTCCACAAGTGCACATTTTACATTCAACATTAATCAACTTACGTTCATGAGGAATGTGAAACAACTTGAAATACTCTTAAGCACTTTCACAACACCAAAGTTCATATGTTTATTGCTATCTCTACTACTCTCTATCAACTTAATTAATGACTTCTCAACTGACTTAAAACTACAACTTGAAGATTCTTACTTCCTAACTAACTGGCTCAACTTTCTAATCTTAACTTTTCTAACTGTGTGTCTAATTTCCTAACTGTCTAATTCTCATTCCTGACTGTCTCTATCTCTGACTGTTCTATCCCTGACTCCTTACTCTTCTAACTGTTTTGTCCTGACTTCTTACTGTAACTCAAACTTATAGTGTTGAAGTTTAAATACTCCAACTTCACACTCTTCACCTAAAATCAGCAGCCAATCAAACTATGACAATTTGCACTCTTCTGATCACTTGAGTTGGTCACTTCTCACCGTTCTGTGACTCAAAATCTGACCTGTGTCTCAACTATCCACGACTTGATAAATAACACTTTGTTTTGGTGACTTTCTATGCCCTATTTAAATAATGGTTACCTCATGACAATGACCTATCCTGGTAGTTAGATGACAACTTATTTATCAGACAGGCCAAAGTCATGGGGTCAATGCATGCTATTGTCATACATAGAAAGTGGGATGGAGGTAATTACCTCCATCCCACTTTCTATGTATCCACTACCCCCGTATGTTTGCTTCTATTATCCTCTAACTTGTTATTCTGGCTGGAAATTTTCCATACTTAAATTTATGTCCTAACAATGCTGGTCGCTACCATATGTTACTGCTATTATCTATTGAGAAGCGGGTAACAACTAAGTTACCTGCTCCCATGCTTTCACTAGCTTACTGTTACAAGGTATTACTGGAGACTTTACGCAATGAAGTAGGATATTTTATTTTATGAATAGATTCTAGTTTTTTTTCTCTTAAATTTATGCTCAGATCCTTTCTAAATTTTGTATCACACCCTTCGGAAGGGGGAACATGTGTAAAATATTTCTAGAGCATCACTTAAATTATTTTTAGCTGCTATTATTTTTATAACAAATTTCACCACAAAAGATTTCCACATATTTACAATTCAATATAGCTTACACATCAATATATTTACTAGTTGTAATATTAATAGGACAAAAAATAAATCTCCATGCCTGAGTCTGCTATTATCCTTCCAGATTTTCTAGACTTTGAACAGGACTCACTGTAGGGAACACTTAAAATGATTTAAAAGCTCACTGTGCTATGCACATTAAACATTTTATATTAGTTTAATTATTTGGTTTGATGGTCTTTTAATGAGACCTGAATGTCTTGAGTGATGGTTCAGTAGCAAAATTCATTACTAATTATTGTGTCAACATTTGAATAGCAGTATTTAAAATATCAAATGCTTAAAAAAAGGTGAGTTGTACTATTAAAATTGGATGATAGTCACCTCAAATGTTTTACTTTCATTTTCCATTATTTATGTGACAGACCGAGTCATGTGAACCTTATTGGACAAACCAAAGCGGGAGAACCCTGGTAGACAAAATAGGAGAGATTGTCAATGGAAATTGTTAGGCTCAATTGATTAGCCTCGAACCGATAATAGAAATAGGCTTGGAAAATGTTATTCCCACGATGCAGAGGTGACTAGCCAACCAGAACAAACAAGTACAAGTGGGTAGGGGTTAAACCCATAGGGAAATTGTTACTGGCCAGTAGATTTTGAGTGAGATGACCAGTCCTACATATGCAGACTATGACCCAATTGCAGGAAGTTCACTCTCCAAAAATCGCGCGAGACTGGGTAACAAGCACTTAATAAACGCGATGAGAATACCAAACTTATGGGTTCACCTCTACAAAGATAGATTGTTTTAATATTATAAACACAAGGAATGATAACAGCAGTAGAAGCAGAAGAGCTAAAGTCTGTAAACTGTATCTCCCCTCAACACTGAAAAGCATATAAGGAAGGAAAGAAGAAATGCATAGAGAGCTACTAGTGTGCCAGAAAAGCTGTTAGTTTAACATATTGAAGTTTATCTGCAAAAATGTGTTTGTTTTTTGTTTTTTTCAGCAAGAGCCAATGCAGGAACTCCTGCATACAAAACACAAGAAGAATATTATGATGAAGTTCTAGCTTTGAGAAAGGTGAAGCACATCACATTTTTGGTTTAACTTCATCCTTTGGTTTTGTTTTTTTAAAGTTTTTGATCAAACATTTTGAAAGGTGAGCGGAAGAACAGATATAGCAAGTGATCATCTTTGAGGCAAAGAATTGTATCTATCTTTATTTGTGTGGTTGTTGGTAATTTAAATGCTTGTTTCTCAATATATTTCCTCATTTCATTCTGCTCACAACTGTTCTTGGCATGTATAGCATTCTCCATACATGAAGAACCATATTACCTATAATGTATGCAAGATTAACCCTAGATTAGGATGTCTATAAGTGACAGGCATGTTTACGATACCATAGTAAAAATTGCTACAACTTAATTGTAATATTTAGAGCTTTAAAAGTAGGGTTTTTTCTTTATGACACACAGCTATGTGTTTACGCTATGACAGACTCATGGAACTCAGATTTCCTGTTTCATGTTCATTTATAACCTGAATTTAACTTCAGGGGTCAGACATGTTACAATGTCTATTGATACAGACTCCATAAGTCCATCAGTATGGTCATAGTGTTATACGCTGAGTTTCCCGAGTTAAAGGGGTTGTTTGATGTTGGCTGATGACTAGGAAATTTCCCTGGTCATGACCAAAAAAAAAAAAAAATTGACCAATTTCTTGAAAATTGGCTAATTTTTTTCCGTACAATATATGAGATCATATTTCATGAAATTGGGGTTAAAAAGATGTAAATTTAACAGTGATGGAAACAAATCAAACACTCAGGGGTCACCAGAAGTGGTAATAGGAAGGTACATGGAGGGGGTATTGTTTGAACATGGCAAAATGTCAAATTTTGACAAATTTGTGTTTTGATGTGGTAATTTTTACTACAGTAAGATAGGGTTAATATTTACATAAAAGTTATTTTTTCCTTGTTTACATTGTCAGGAACTTCTCTATTGTGATTTATAGAAATGGTTTTTTTTAAATAACTGAATCTCTGTTTTATATTTTGAAATAATAAATATTTGTGGTCTTATTGTACCAAGTCTAATGTTTTAGAGAATAGAAATCAGTGCCTCTCCAAGCTATCTGACACTCTCAAGCTTTATTAAAGTATTTGTTTACATCTGAATTTGACAGTAGCATCTATGTAGCATGTGAACAGTCTAACGCTTGATCATAAACGCTTTTGTTGAATTAGTTTCAAGAATGAAAGGACATCTAAGGGGATGTATTTTATACAATATTTTATACTGAGAATTTTATATTATACATTACCTTGAATGCTTGCTTTGTGTCCTCTACTGAAACCCATGGGTTTAACCTGAGTGTAGTAGTTTATGTTTTTTAAACCCTACACTACCAGATTTTATTTTTTTTTAAAAAGTACTACCATGTCAAAAAATGGATTGCATAGTATCTTCCTCATTTTCTAGAAAGCTGCTTTTGCCTGAGCCATTCTGCATCTCACCTCTTTTGTACATCTTCCGGCTGAGGTTAACAAAGTTCCCAAATATTTAAATTCATTTACCTGTTTTAATAATGTTTCACTTGTCTTTATTTTGCACTGAGGTGAAGTCTTTTTCTTTGTTGTTACCATTACTTCTGTCTTTTTGCTTTTAAGGCTGAGTCCTTTATTTTTGCTTTCTTTCACTATAATGTCCAACATTTCTTGTAATTCATTTTCACTCTTAGCGATTAATACTGTATCATCAGCATACCTTAGATTATTTATATTATGACCTCCAATTGTTATTACAGGCATGCCCCTTATGCATATTGTTGTGGCGATTCATGATTGTACAAAGAAGTTACAACGGTGTTTTTCAACAGAAGAATGTTAAGAATACCATGGACAGTTAAGAAGAGTAATTAAAATGTTCTCAAAAAGGCCAAAGCAAAAAGAGAGCTAATTTCCAAAATTAGGAAGAAACAATCATCATTTTTTGGCCATGTAATGAGAAGAGAACAACTGGAATATATTGTAACAACTAGAAAAATTGAGGGACGAAGAGATAGAGGGAAGCAAAGAGAGAAAATACTAGACATCTTAAGAGAATGGCTTGGCAGAAGGTCAACAACATAAATGATAAAGAACTGTCGAGATCGAAAGTTGTGGAGAGACATGATCACCTTCGCCAGTAGGCTCGGTACTTGGTGATGATGACTGCCATGTACTGGACCAAAAAATAAGCACTTGTATTCTTTAGAGAGGTATATATCTGGACCTACATGCTTAATTTATATATGTTTGTTTGAAGCAAAATGGATGAGGATTTTGAATGTGTAAACATTATCTGTGTGTGTGTGATGATTTAGAAAAATGTATTGTTTTTTGTATTTTTTTAAATTTTTGAAAAATTTCATTAAAAATCTTTGGATGTTTTTGTCTAAATTTTATATGTTACTAAAGTCTTTTAATATAACAAAGACTAAATATATTTATTAATTTATGATCTTTATTTATTGTTTTATTTATTACATTTTTATTCCAATGTTCAAGCAATTAAAATCACTATTTATTACATCTTCCTGAAAACAGCTGAATAAACTCAAAGAATAAAACAGATAGAAGGGAAAAATCTAGAAAAGTCATGGCAGTTAATATTGGTTACTACCATTAACTCTTTCTATATGGAAGCTTTTTATCAATGCAATAAAAAAGATTTCAGAGACAATATTTTTCATGGTTTTAAGAATCAATCTACATATTTATATTACATTATATATGAATTTTTAGATAATTGAACCTTATTGAATATTAGGTGTCACAAATACCAAGATGATACAAGACATGTAGAAAAAATATGGTTTGATGACAGTTCACACTAATCAAATTGATAGTTGGTGAAATGTACATGGCTGAAATTTGCATGGCACACAGTGCGTCAAAACATGCGGAAAAAGTTTATAATTGAATGATAATCTTATAAATTGATGACGAGTGTCCTTGTCTCAAGTACACAGTTCAAATGTTTGATGACAGATGTACTCGATGTTGGGAGGTAAAGGGTTAAATGAGCAAATTACTGTAAATCATATAATTATTAAGTAGGTGATTTTAAACAGAATTATGAAGCTATATATATTTTATAAATATTGCAGCAAATTGCAGCCTTGACTTTTGAGAGTTCTACAAACAAGACAAGGATTAGAAGATTGGAAGAAGAAAATATCAAAAAGGTTTGTTTGAATTTGTCATAGTGGAATATTTTGATAAAAGTCAAATCATTTTATTTATAAATAATTAATATATGTAAATTAATATATTTTAGTATGGAGAATCTCAAATTATATTGATGAGCTGTATTGATTTGCATTTTAAAATGTCGAAAATAAATAGTATAATAAATAAATAGGAAGAAAAAAATTGTTTTAAAGCTTAGTTAGAAGGTTAAGTGTTAAGGATAAATTATTTAAATAAATTATTACATACTTTAATAAATAATGACTTTGTGCTTATTTTTAGGAGAAAGAAATAGACAGCTTACTAAACACTGATAAGGTAAGCTAGACTACCATGTTTGTGGTTGTTGTCTTTTAATATTCTAATTTAATATATCTAAAAAAATCTGGGGCATTAAACCAGTCATTTGTCAAGTAAATGGTCATTGGTATGGTTACAATATTTTTGTTCTTCTCTGGGATGAAACAAAAACCCTAACCTGCCGCACACTACAAAGTGACAGCAATCATCCTTTATTCCAAGACCGTAAACCCCAGAATTCTGCAGAATTAACCTGTCATTCTTATATTAACAAAATTAACAATTAAAAAAGCTGCTTTACAAAGCAGCCTAACAGTTAATTTTGAAGGGCAACATCAACATGCTTCCAAAAATTGGTAAAACTGTAGAAGAAAAGGTCATAAAAACCCGGGTGAAGTTCGCCTTTTAGTTTTCTTGTTATATGTGTCTGTTTGTTCCAAGAGTAACTTACTAATAGGGAATAAGATGAGCACAGTGACAGCTTTACAAAAGAGGGTAATATAGATTATTGATGTTTTGGCCATATGTAGCCCTCCTCAGAAAATGACGACAACAAAAATGAACAGACACGCAAGGGAAATATAATTTAACTACATATTAGAAAGTAACTAAAACTAGTAAAACTAAGACAGAGAAAATAGAATAAGAGTAGAAGTGGCCTTAGAGGTGGCCTAAGTAGCAAAAAATGAAGAACTAACACAAAATTCTAAACTACTATAACAACAAAAAGGGAAATGATGCTAGACAAACATGAAGTAGCAGCATTGTATGATAACCAGGGAGCAGGCAAATAAAAAAGTGGTGTGGTAAAGCTGGTATGCAGGGAGCAGATTGAACACATTGAATGCTGCTTTACCGCAGCACTGAAATTGTTTGACTGTTCCCTAATTTGCTAATAATTTTTCTGTTTTATATATTTCTTTTTTATGGCCTTGCATGATGTTATATATGTATGCCTATCTTTATATCTTTTAGCCAGTTAACTTCAAGATACATAATTAAATATTTTATATCCCCATTACATTTCTTACCTCCTATTTTCAATTTCAAATGTACTATCAACCCTTACATATGCGTGTGAAAGCTGGAAAACAACAAGAGATATAGAAACAAAGTTGAACACATTCTAAAATAAATTTCTAAGGAAAATACTTGGTATAGCGTGGAACAAATTCAAAACAAACGAGGAAATTAGAGAAATTGCCAATCAACCACTAATATCTTCAGTAATAAAGAAAATATGATGGTCACATGTTGGACATGTGATGAGAAGAGATAATAACCGAATACCAAAGCAAGCCCTCATGTGGGAAACAACAGGTAAGAGAAAAAGAGGAAGACCCAGAGAGACACCGAGAAGAACATTGATGAGAGAGGCAAGAGCAGCAGGAATCGGCTCCCTCAATGAGATAGAGCTGCTTGCACAGAACAGAGACAAATGGCGAGATTTGATAAAATATCTTTAAAAGAAAACTGCAAGAATAAAAATTCAGATAAGAGAAGGAGTTCTACGCCCTGTGGGCTGGCAACGGCTCGAAAGGTCAATAGATAGATAGATTTTCAGTTTAAATTGTTCGCTGAAATTACTGCACTTAGTTAAAAATTTAAGTTAATTTTAAAGGAGTCTTAAAAAGCAGTACTTAAAACACAAAGAATAATTTTCTTAAAATATTATTTATTTTCAGAATTTTCATTACAATGTTTCTATACTTTTTGCAACAGAATGCAGATTTGCGTAGAACTATAGGAGACCGCCAAGCAGATTCAGGCGCTGTAGTCCATAGCTTAAAGCAAAAGATCCTCAAGTTAGAAATGCAACTCAGAGATAAAGAATCTGCATTTTGGTTAGTTTGATATTGTTAAATATAAATATTGATTTATTTTTTTGTTTAACTTAAATTTTTTCATGGTTAATGCGAAGGCCAACGATCTCATCTGCGAAAACACCGATGAGAAAGATACGGACGGATCTGTAATACGACACCAAAGAAGTGCATGGGCATTTACAGCACGCTTGGCAGGCAGAATAATCAAAGAAGACAGTGGTGCATACATCATGACCGTGAGCAGCATGACAATCAAGGTGATGGCAGTGACCAAGGCATTCAAATGGTTAGAGTCACAAGACTGCACCCACGCATGTATACTGAGTGATTCGATGAGCATGATAAAAAAAGTGGTGGCAGGCTCTGTATGCATGCAATGGGTAGAGTCATTGCAGAAGTCCTAATTACGCAAGGTCACCTTTGTCTATGTCCCTAGACATGCGGGAGTACAGGGAAATGAAAGAGCGGACAGGTTGGCTAGCTGCGCTGTCGTTGAGGACAGGCAAACAATGGATCAGGCAGACATCATCAATGCCCTCCGATCATCAATGCCCTTCAAGATGTGGGAAGAACACAGGATCACAACAAACACAGATCCACGTCACTTCTTCAGATGATGGAGATGGGAGTTAAGATGGGCACAGCCAGAAATGAGAAACTTAGTGGGCGTGTAAGAAGACTTATCAACCAACACATAACTTGAGTCGTCAGTCGTTGGACAGTGCAGGACTTTCTGAGGAGGGAATCTGAGCACCTATGGACATGTTCAGTGTGCAATGATGATGACCCGCAAATAACTCAATTAACTCAATTGATGAATTTTAGTGCACAAGTAAACATAACATATGATTTTTGGTTTATTTGCTTTGTGATGATTCGATTGCTTTTAAAATTAGGATCTTAACTCATTTGTTACTGAAAGCAACAGACTGCATCATGAATAAAAATGATATGCTCATACCCTCCACAATTTTTTAAGGTAAATCTGTACACCAGACTAGAAAACAAATTCTTACAAAACCCAACAAAATTCCTTACAAATTAATTTTTGGGAGTGTTCAAACCATAATGTTTTCTTTATTGTTTAGCTGTATGATATATTTATATGCTCATTAAAACATTAGACATAAAAAGGATATGCCTTTAGATAATTCTCTATTTTAAAATTAGTTATTTAAAAAGTACTTACTTTCCCATCCAGCAATGCTTATATATGTAAATGTCTAAAGTTATTTTGGTAAAATTGTATACAATAGTTGTACATTTATTTTAAGATCAGAAAAGAGCACAAAGTCACAAAAATGGTTTGTAATTTCTTCATGACTTGGATATAGTGCCCTGGACATGCGGGAGTTCATGGCACTGAGATAGCTGATGGGTTGGCAGGGTCTGCCCTTGCCCAAGAAACCATAAAAATGGACAACAATGATATTGTGAGGGCTTTAAAAGAACACCACTCACAATATGGCAACAGGGAAGCTCAGGATAATCCACTGTCAATAAAATAATGAAACAAGGCTCCACAAAGGGTGAAAGCAAGAAATGCGTCCTCATCTGTAAAGAGCACAATACAGTCAATCAATGTAGGACAGGAACAGTCAGTAGATGAACACTCCCATTTGTTTCTGGAATGGACAGCAGAGCAGATATGGGAATACCCAGCCTGTAGAGACACCAGTCAAAACTGAAAACTAAATTAATAAGCTACAGGATTTGGTGGTGAAGGGAACAGTTCTCTTCCTTGTTATTATTACCTTCCCGAGCCTCAAAAGTCTGGTACCTATGTTTTTATTTTAAGTTGCAAATGAACTCATGTCATGGAATTCTGAAATCTGTGCCAGTATAAGCAGTTTCCTAATAACATTTTCAACTGTTCTTATTTTGAAACCATCTTTTAACTTTGCACTCAAAATGTAGATCTTGACACTCTAAACAAAATGATGAGTTGACATTTTTGTTGTTGTGTTAACCAGCAAGTTACAAGCAGACTTGAAGTCAACAAAGGTGGATGAGATGAGAGTCCAACTGGAAACTGTATATGATGAATTAGTAAGACTGCAGTTATCTAAAGACAGTGGAACTGATAAATCCAAGTAAGATAAATGTTCTTATAATAAGTTATCCAACTGTGCTGATCGGTTTTGAATATGTTACTAATATTTTCTTCAACACATGGTTTTATTTCCACTCTCAGTACTGAATATGAAGCTTTTATTCAGGTAACCTTTCCCCCTTTCCTAATCTCTTCCCCAGGGGAGATCTTAAATGGAATAATGTTGTAATAGATACAGAACATATAATATCATATTCTGAAAATGGCTAATAAAATGTTCCATTTTGGGTTCTGAACTTTCACATTTAAAAAAATTATCAGTAGCTATAATTTCTGCATGGTTTGGTAGATGGCAGGCCTGCCTATGTCATGCATGAGCGACACACCTGCTTCAGTCTGTGAAACATGGACAATGGGTGATTAAAAGTGAACTAGAAGTTGAAACAAATAGTGTAGCCTGACTCAGGAATATTTTCATGAATTGTAGGTAGAGTTTTCTGCTTATGCTGTTGCATAAAGTGATGTCATAGTACACAACACATGGTGCTCTGATAATATGTAAAGTAAAGAATCTCTCCACACCTTGCTTGGCGTGTGGGAAATATGGTGTTAGTGACCATATTTTTCTATAACAATGACATATTTTTGGATGATGTGGTCAGCATCACACCAGGCCACCTTTACTTCCCAGAAAAATCTCTAGGATCCATTTGTAGAGGCTAGGTGAACCCCAGTGCCTTGTTCATTTGAACAAAAAAACCGCCACTTCTGGGGATCAATAAAATGTACATTTGTCTAATTGTAAAAGTTTTATGAATATCAGATTTTTGGTGAGAGAGACTCCTACATATAATACTGCACACAAGTTGCACAGTTAGAGTGAGAGATATGTGTGTAGATTGTAATTTTTTTTTAAATAAACCCCTTTACATTTTCATTGTATGTGTGTTGCACAGCAAAATATTTTTTTTTAAATTCAGTATTGTAAACTGTAAGAGCATTTAATTAACAAGTTTTATTAGAATTTTGTTGGAAGTCGGGAATGAAAATGGTGTAGATTCTCTGTTTATAATGTTGAATTAGTTGTGATATGTATGCCATTTCAGATCCACTAGCAATAGTGCAGCTAAGGTCAAGGCCCTCAATGAAACTGTGATCAGGTTGAGCAGAAACAATGAGCAGCTGCAGGTTGAAAACAAATCTTTGAAGGAGGATTTGAACAAGGCTTTACAGAGTTCAGATTTGAAAGTTGATACTAAAAGTTTGTACTCTTATTATTTTAATAAAACAGTAACTTATTTTGTGTAGTACTTCCATGTGTGGTTTATCAAGTTTGAAACATGCAGAACATTGAACAATTCTTTGTATCTTTTGTTTCAATGGGAGCCGCGATATCTCAGTGGTTAGTGAACTGGACTACAAAGGACAGGGGGTAGGGTTCGGTCCCAACCGACGGCTTCTGGGTTCACCTAGCCTTAAAATGGGTACAGGATTTTTTTCTGGGAAAGTAAAGCAGCACGGGCATAATACCGACCACATTACCCAAAAATCATGTGCTGACGGTCTGTAAAATATAGGGTCACTAACACCATATTTCCCTATACGCCACTTGGCGTGACAGGGGTACTTTACTTTTACTTTTTGTTTCAATGATTTTTCAATAATCAAAAAAATGTATTCACAGAAAATTTTCAGTGTTTATTTATTGCTATTACCTTCAGTTGCTGTAGTTGTTCAGTTATGTAATAAGAAATATTATATTCACTGATAGTCTTCATTCTTTTAGTTTTCTTGTATTATTCAAGATGTTAATAAACTATTAATAAAGAAATATGGGAATATATTTTTAGAAAAATTCTAATTCTCCTGAAACATAATATTTTTTATTATATATAATGATAAACATAATTTATTTTTGTTTCATTTCAGTACTATTTATTAGCAAAGCTTGATTAGAAACATAAACTTAGTAACAATTTATATTTGTTGCTATGCAATTCTCTCTCCAAAGCTTGTTTAGAAATTAACCTGAAATATTTAATTTGGAAGCTGTAATTGCATAAATCCTTGTGAAATAAATTTACTGTTTGGTATTGTACTAGTTGAAACTCTCCCTCTCCATTATTGGAATCCTGTCCTTGATCTAGGCTGCAATAAATGTGTTTCTAATCAAGAGCTTCAAAATATGAAATTAATTAATTAACATTTCAATAATAATATGCATGGCAATTCTCAAAACCAGAACTTCTTCAGGTTATATTCTTCTTGTGATTTGTGTGCATGTGTACCCAGCATTAGCTTTTGATATTAAACATATAAACTGTTAAAGATTAAATACAATTTAATACTTTAATAATTATTTTTTATAATATTTCTTTTGGTTTTGGAAGAATTATAACATCTGAAGAGAGAAATTTTTGTTATCATTATATTTATATAAGGAGAACAGTTTAAAAATTTTGGTTTTACGTTTTTTTTAATCTTATTCATCATTTTATTTTTCACTTTACAGTACAATAAATGATTATTTATCAGATTAATTTTTGATTCATTTATAAGATGTTATTTATGTTTTATTTAAGTAATTCAACAAACTGTTCTTTTACTCTTGAAATCTATACAATTTTTAATTACCTCCTTCAAAATCTCATAACTAGTCAAGATTTAATGGTAGATTTACATGGTAGGAATAGTCCCCGCCATAGAATATATAAGGAAACAACAGATAAAATGGTTTGGCCACATGACAAGGCAGAAAGAACAAAACACAACACAACGAGCATTCAACAAACGTTGTGAGAACACCAGACCCAAGGGTCGACCATGAAAAAGATGGGTCGATGGAATATTAGAAGCACTAGGAAACATAACAGCAGCAGAGGCGAACAGAAGAGCAAAAGACCGCAAATTATATCTCCCCTCGACGCTGAAAGGCAGATGAGTAAGGAAAGAAGAAGAAGAAGTCAAGATTTAATAAATTGATATCTTGTTTAATCTTGTACTGTTCAAACTTACAGAAGAATATGAAGATATGAACCGAGTAGAACTGCTCATGGTTATTGCAAATCTAGAGAAGGTATGCTGATCTAATTTTTTTTTCTTTATGACTTTCATTTGTTATCATATCTGCCTCTGGCTAAAACTATCCAGTACTTTTGCTAAACTAGGTGGTAACTGATGATACTGGACAGTTAAACATTCACTGAAAATGGGCAGTCGTTTCAAGAAGACAGTGAAAGTAAACTAAATACAAGCTTCATGAAGATAAATTATTAAATCTTGACTGACACTTTGATAACATAGACTGTTCATTTTTCTTCTCTTTTTGTCTTTTGCCATGTACCAACAAAGCAATCAGTTGCTGAAATATATAGGGTATTTCCAAACACTTCCTTCACCTTGTACTCTCCTTTCTTTGCAGAGTGTCTCATGTCTAACTTATACAAGAAATCTATGCATTAACCCTAGATTATGTTACTTTACTATCAATTATGTTATTCATGTTAGTACAAATGTTAGTACAAAACTTTTGTAAAATTTACTACTGAAAGAAACATCTGTGTAATTTGACAAATAATATTTTTATTGACCTTTTGATGAAATCTTTGGCACAATTATAATTTGGAATATTTTAAAATTATTTTTCCCCCCTAGTTCTACTTACTGTTAAAATGGGACTTTTGAATGATATTCTTTATGGTAGACAGTTTGGACAATTCAACACCAGGCTGTAGATTTTTACTTGTCACTCTTTGATATGTGATAAACCTGTCATATTTGCTTTGAGAAAAAGTAGAGATAAAATGTAGAAACTAAGATGTGATGAAAAAGATAAACTAAGGCTAATGTTGATACACTATAGACACCCAAATGTGTTCTTAGTCAGATGAATAAAATAAAGCACATTCTTAATACATTTAACAGGGAATTAATCATTTTTTATCCATCTCATGCTGTCAATTATCATTGTGAGCTTCTCTCTATGAATATTTGAGATTTTATAGATGTTACATTTTTTGTTGCAGTTGACCATGCTTCAGAAATGTTATATTCTAATGTTGGTCTATAAGTGTGTACCTTGTGCATGATTCAGTTAGAATATTTTTGCAATGGTCAGCATTTTTATTTCTGGGCAAGTTGTTTTTTGTCAATATATTTTCCCTGTGTTAATTTTGCAACATAGGTGACTTTGAGATATGTTAATATTTCATTCTCTTTGATAGACAGTATAATTGTTTGTGACTTGGTAAACTTGCTGAAATATTGACAGCTATTTTATTTGCATATTGAACATATTATTCCTCTGGCCATGAATATATTTTCAGCTTTGAAACCATTTATATTTCACCTAAAAGAGTTAAAGATATTTTTAAAAAACACTGTTTTTTTCAGTCTTCTAGTAGTAGTAGTAGCCCCCATCAGTCATAGTTGACTATGGATTTTACAGTGCCACAGAAATGTTATTTTTTCTTTTCTTTTGTCATTTATTAACTTTTTCTATAAATCTGTCTGCTTCTTGTTTGAGTTGGAGCTTTAGATTGTGTTTTTAAAGATTGCAATCTGCAGCTATTTCTTCCCAGGCTGCAGGGTTTATGTTCAGAGTCTTCATGTCACATTTACACACATCTACAAATCAAAGTTTTGGGCTCCCCCTAGTTTGAAACAGTTTGAGTCTTCTAAGTGCATAATAATACAAATAATAATAATTTTTTAGTTTTTGTTTTATTGCTGTTCATTCCAAATAAAAGTTACAATGATGTTAATTCTTGCCATAATGTGATAACATTATCATATGTGCAGAAACTTGATCACCATGATGATGACAGGATGTCTCTTTATTCACAAGAAAACTCATGTAAACATCAAGGTACATTGGCTAATTATCTTCTTTCAAAAATGTGTAAATAATTTAGGCTAGCAGTTCTGAATGAACAGCAGCAGTCCTGTGTATGCCCACATGAGACACTAAAGAGGACATTCCATTCTTACCTTTCAACATGGGCCAAAAAAATCACATTGGCACTTAATTGTATGACTTTCAGAGCTAACAAAACCTCATTATTACAGAAATAACAGTTTGAATCTCCCTTCATTGTATTCAATGACATAGCTTAGGGGTTCTGAGGGGCAGTTGCCCCAGGCCCACATTTTTAAGAGCACAAAATAAAAAAAAAAATTAAAGAAAGTAATAATAAATAACAGAGTATGATGTGTAATATTTGCCTTGCCCTGTTCATTGGCCACCCATGCTACACTACTGATTGTGTAGACACCTTGATGTTATATTTCATACTTTCATGTGTTCAGAGAATCTACAGTGCAAGGGAGAGACTCTTGTCTTGCTTTATATATATAGAATCATCACTATTTTACTTGGAAAGTGGTATTAGCACTCTGATCTCTGTATGATTACATAAAAAGATATCAACACAGAGCATAAACTCCATAACACCATTTAAGGCTGGTGAGAGGGATTAGAAAATTGATTAATATCATTTCTTTATGATAGCACTTTTATTTTTTCTTAATTTTTGTTCAGGCTGTGACATATAATTTGCTCATTTCAATTTTTAATATCCAAGGATTCTACAAGCTAAGACAATTATAATAAATAAGCTGTTGTAATATTTATAGTTGTAAAATAATAATAAATTTAATACCGGCAACTATAGACAGCCATTTTAGGCTTTCTATTGTTTTCTGCTGTTATTTGTGGTGTTTTTCAAAGTGCTGTGTAATTTATGTTTTACATGCTCAACTTGATCATGTTTTATTGTCCATCTCTGATAGTACTAGGTGCTTGATTTCACCCTATAATGAGATTTACTGAAAAAGAAAAATATTAAAAAAAAACTTGATCACTCTATATGAAACTAAATCCAGATACTTTTTAATATGTGGCAAGTAGGAAGAAATGGTTACTTGATACCAGTATGTGAAGGAACAGATGTGGTAAAACAATATGGTCTTCTCTAAAATTTGTTGTTTTGTTTTTCCAGCCAAGATGGAACTACGGGGGTCAGTTGAAGACCGCCTGCAGCAGTTAGACCAGAGAGAAACAGAGCTACTGGATGAGGTGGTAAAACTGAAAGCAGTTGTTACAAAGAGCAGAGAAGAAAAGAAGAAAGGAGATGAGTATGTAGTGCTAGATATTTATTGACAATGTTGTAACAGTTATTTTCTGTACTGATAAAGAAAGCTGCAGTGTTTTAGCAGTTCATGTATTCACTGCTAACCAGGAGATCCAGGATTCATTTCCCAGATGTGATCAATGTTTTATCTTGTGGTGAATGTTTTATCTTGGGGTGAATGTTTTATCTTGTGGTGAATGTTTTATCTTGGGGTGAATGTTTTATCTTTGGTGAATGTTTTATCTTTGGTGAATGTTTTATCTTGTGGTGAATGTTTTATCTTGGGGTGAATGTTTTATCTTGTGGTGAATGTTTTATCTTTGGTGAATGTTTTATCTTAGGGTGAATGTTTTATCTAGGCAGATATTTCTTAGAGGTTCACCAAGCCTCTACAAATGGGTACTAGATATTTTTTTTGGAAGTTAGGTACTCTTCAGACACCAGTTTCCACAAATGCTTTAAAGCTTTGGAGAAAACCATTAATTTTTCTATGCACTGTTAGATTGAGACATTTTAGTTATATTCTCCATGGTGGACAACTGTTTCAATATTTGGTTTTAGATTCTTAGTTTTCACGATTTGTGATACATATTTTATTGTTATTATATTGGTCTTTAACGGGCGTAATACCGACCACATTACCCCAAAAATCATGTGCTGAAGGTCTGTAAAATATAGGGTCACTAACACCATATTTCCCTATACGCCACTTGGCGTGACGGGGGGTACTTTACTTTACTTTACTTATATTGGTCTTTAGATAATAATTATTGAGGGCATAGTTCCAGATGAGAGAGAGAGAGGAAGACCTAGGAAAAGGTTTATGCAGGATATCACAGACAAACTGAGAATGAATGCATGACAGAGAAAACTTCATAGTAGCTGTTATGTGAGCCAAAAACCAACAGAAACAAACTAGATGATGGTATTTTGTTTTGGAGAAGATGTGGAAAAACAGAAACTAAGATGAATGTTAATACACTGTAATTGGACACCCCCCACAACAACAAAAACAAAAAAAAATTAGGTCCTTTTACAGATTAAATAGAATAGAGTCCATTATCAATAAATTGGACAGAAAATAAGATATTTCCCCTAGTTTTGTTATCATTTCTACGAGGTCAACTTAATGATTTTTCCTTTTAAAGAGTAAACCTATTTTCTTGCTTCATTATGTCAATCCTGATGTTTCCCTAGAGCCTGTTTTGGAATTCTCTTGTTGTCTCTTCTCAGCACATGTTCAGCATATGTCCATCGCTTTTCCTTAATTATAGATGAGATCTTTGATTGCATAGTCATTTATCTTATTTCAGTTTTTGTCTTGAATTCATTTCATTGTTCACATGCTAATATGTTCTTCCAACTTTTAACTCGCTGAGGGGAACATAAGTCTTCAACAAACACCTTCCAAGCTGTTCTGTTTCTTGCCATTCTTTTAACATCATTCCATGTCTTCCCCATCACCCTGATATCTGCCTTCTCCAAGAATACTTTGGTCTCTGCTATTAAGACTGTCATCCACATATCACAAATTGTTTATATTGTGACCTTTGACTTCAATTCCTTTTTTGTCTACTAATGATCTCATAATATTTTGGCTGTAAAGTGAAAACAGATCCGGTGACGGAAACAAGCCATGTCTGACTCCTTGTTTTATATATTTGAACTGTAGTTTCTGTATAACAGGTGTCTTTCTGTCTCAATGTCATACAGTTTGTCTCTTATAGAGGCGGGAGTAGGTCTTCTGCTTCTCTCATGAAGCAGATAGACAGACCTAGAGCACATGTTCTGCTATCCATTTGCTCTCTCAAATTGTGCACATATGTGTATTTTACTGAAAAAAGCAAGAGGGGAAAGACATATATTAGCATGTCTGTCAGCCATTTTTGGTGACAACATGTAATTATTGCTTTGTTGTTATTACGGATCCAGAAGCCTGTGAGGTGACACCCTTCGGCCCAATGCCATGTAATAATAACTGCAGGTATTTCTGAGTTCCTTTGCTGTTCCGTACAACATGTTCCATTTATCAGGTTTTGAGGAAGTTAAGTTGCTCTGATGTCAGTGAGCTTTAGACAGTCAAAATGGTGATGTTCTACTGTTTCATGTGGGTGGGCATAATAATTTTTTCATTCTAGCAGTCTCAATCCTTGCAAACTGTAGAGACTAAGAAGTGGCATGATAGGAGATCAATATTGATATACATCATCATCATTACGTGCCATACCGGTTGGCATAGGCGATCATGTCCTTCCACAATCTTCTATCTACAGTGCATCGTATCAGTTCTGTTGTTGACTGTTTTCCATGCCATGACATCAAGCTATCCAGTATTTTCTCTCTTTGTCATCTGTGATCTCTCTTTCCTTTTATTTTTCCAGCTGTAACCAAGTATTCCAACATTCCTCTTCTCATAATGTGCCCGAAAAATGTTGATTGTTTCTTTCTGATGTTTTTTAGTAGCTCCCTTTTTGTGTTAGTCTCTTTGAGAACTTCCTCATTGGTCTTTTTAGCTGTCCAGGGAACAACAATCTTCTGAGAAATCCCATCTCTGTGGCCTCTAATCTTCTTGCTTATATACAACTGTTGTCTAATAGAGTAACATTTTATATTTCATGTCCCTGCAATATGAATATGTATGTTACTTGACTGATTGGTCAGGTCACCATGATCCAAAAAAGTCATTCATTATGTTTAAAATATAATTAACCTATCATGATTGTTTTGTAAAGAACTGAAACATTTGCTCAATAGAAGGAGATTCTGGTGATTAGACTTCTGCTTATTGCAGTACTTTGGATAGTGTTTCTTATCAGTGTTTGTTGAATTTAGTAAAACTGTGTAGTTATTTTGTTAAAGAAAAATATTTTCAGTTTTCTTTATCTGCTGTCACTTGTACAAATGGTACATACACAATGTGTATAATTTTTTTAAAGGGACTTATAAATTTTGTGCTTACTTACTTCTATGTTACATTTCCTTAACTCCCATGGGTGCACTGTAAAGAAAGCAATACTTATGAATCCCAATATGGGCAGGAGCTCATCATAGTTGCTCCTCAGTTTGTGTTTTATACTTTCTACTTTGAATTTTATGTTCTTAATTAACTCACAGTTTTGCATTATGTATACTGAAGCTATTGGATCTGATGATGTGCACACAGATTGTGGGGGTTGATTCATACAATGTAAGAAAAGAGCAACATCTTGATTATTCCAACACTGCTAGGTGTTGCATAGGGCTCATAGTGTTTTTCACCATCCATCTCATTTCTGGGCGAGATTTGATCTTATATGAATCATTGTCATCTTTGCTTCTCTTGTAAGTGTTCTTTTCTCTTGTAAGTGTTCTTTTCAGTGTATTTCTGTATCCTGATGTTTTCCATGTACAAGCCCTGTTTTAATAATTCTTTTGTTGTCTCTTCTCAACACATGCTCAGCATTTCAATAGCAAAATATATAGAAGTAATTGAGAAACATGTAAGACCTATTTATATTCATGGGATGATGAATAATATAACCAAACAAGAGATAAAGACATTAATGAACAATTGTCTCAGGAAAATTCTGAACATCAGTTGTAGGACAAGATCAGAAGTTATGATATCTAAAATGAACATAACAAGAGTCAATTGAACAACAGATTATCAATATAAAAATTAAAATAGATTGGATATGCACTAATTTTAAAAAAACGGATGCCAGCATAGAATGACTTTGCCATGGAACTCACAGGGAAAGAGGAAACAGGAATACCAAAAAATACATGGAAAAGAGAACTGAAAACACTCAAGGACATTGGTCTTGACTTGAAGGAAATAGAGAAGAAAGTCCAAAAATAAAGATAGACGTTGAAATCTTGGTCCATATCCTGAAGGACTTTGATTGATTAATGTTCAGTGTCAGGATGAGTGATCAAACAGAAGTAAAATGTGTAAATGATGGCTAAAATGTGAAACAGAAACAAAAATTTTATCTTTTTTCAGCATTGCATCACTTCCACCAACTCCAAGAAGGAGACAGAGGTAAATGTTTTGTTGTTTGCTATACATTTGCATTTTTAACCCTAGATTACAATGTCAATCTCTGACTGATGTGCTTATGATTTTTTAGTAAAAATTACTACCACTTAATTATAACATTAGGAGCTCTAAAAATAGTTTTTTCTTTGAATCTTTTGACACACAACTGTGTGTTCACACTAGGTCAGACATGGGGAACACAGATTTCCTGTCTCAGGTTTATTTATAACCTGATTTTAACCTTAGGGGTTAGACATGTTACATTGTCTATCTGTATGGATGCTGTAAGTCCACCAATATGTTTTGCTACAGCATAGCATTATTTGCTGTGTTTTTCTAATTACAAAGGGTTGTTTGATGTTGGCAGATGACCAAGGAAATTTCCCTGGTCACAGCAAAATAAAAAAGGGGAGGAAATTTCCCTGGTCACAGCAAAATAAAAAAGGGGAGGAAATTTCCCTGGTCACAGCAAAATAAAAAAGGGGAGGAAATTTCCTTGGCTGTCTGCAAATATCAAACAATCTTTTGAAATTTTGTCATCTTCAATGCAGGTCATGTGGTCCAGCCACAAAAGATAATATATTTGTTACCCTTTGTTATGTTCACATAAACATTAGAATATCAATAAAAAAAATTATATCACTGAAATTAGAGGATATCTGCCTATATGGTAAGGGACACCATCTCACACTGAGGACATTCTCAGCTGAGTACTTAGGATCCAAGTGTGTGCTGGGACAAAACGGGTATTTATGCCCAAAATTCAGTCCCTGAAAAGTCCCAAAGGCTTACAGTGGCTTCATCAAATGTTACAGGCTGATAAATGCATAAAAACAAAAAATCTTCCCATGGAATAAGTCTTCTTTTTTTTTATATGTATAACTGATCTGCTTCTACTTTCACATTTTCATGTCTTAGCTCCAGACATTTCTTTTCTTCCTTTTCTGATTAGTGTTACAACAAGCGATTGCTTCAGTCTAATTATTAAGCAATTAGCAGAGGTGTTATCTTTTCATATTAGTTTTAACTTTGTAGGAGCCTCTAGAACCCTACAGTAGGGAATTAGTAAAATGTTGATATGATGATTTCATTTAGAGTAAAATCAATATGTTGGGTATGTGACAAGGATTTTGGCAAGATGTCTTTTTTTTTTTAAAGAGTTTTTACAAATATTTTTAACAAACGTATAGTGTAATTGTTTATTTGTAAGGAACTTGAATGAATGTATATGTGCATTTTTTTATGGATTCATATTTATGTGTGGAAATTTATTCTTAAACTTATTATTTTATTCATATTTGTTTATTTTTAAAATTACTATGTACAATTTTTTACTGCTCATTTCTCATTGATACAGCCTATCATATTCATTTTTACAAATAAAAGTTGTATTGTTTATTTTCATTTATACAGCTTCAATATTATCTGAACTACTCTATATTTGTTCATAGACTCCAAATATAAACTGTTTTTATTTCTATCCTTATAACATTTATTCCATTTTCTGGGATCTTCCATGGATTTTGGGGAAAGAGGGTGATATTCTGTTAGAGTTTGAGAATAAAGACCAGTTACTCTAATGCAATTGCCATGTAAAGTACAGGTAACTGTTTTTATTTATTATAAAGACCCATTTATATCTTTGTCCCAATTTGATGTAATTTGCATTCACTTTTTGTTGAATTGAAATTAATATGCTATTTTAAAACAGTAAACAAATAGAAGATGATCGGAGCAATCGACCTCACAGTGCCAAACACTCACCACCTCTTAGTGCCAGACAATCACCCCCTGTTAGTGCTAGACAATCACCATCTAGACGAACTAGTACTGTTTCACATGATGGCAAAATTGATAAAAAATTCCAAGGACCATCAGAAGAAGAGGTAGGGCAGAGATACATTTTCTTTCCTTTTCTCCCTATAATTAAATTTGTCCTTATGATTTCTGAAGATATCATTTTAATAGTTGTGCATGTTAGTCTATCACAACTTCATTAGAGTGTTGTCTCTGTTCACTTTCTTTCTTATTTTAACTTTGTAGGTTCTTCCTGTTATTACACTTAAAAAGAAAATAATTCATTCTCAACTATCATTATGGATTTGATCTAATTTATGGAGTATAAGGGAATGAGAGAGCTTTCTATGGGGCTGTAATTGTCATGAAGTGTTTGGATCAATGTTTCTATTTCAAACCATGATAGAAAGTAAATTTTCTTACCCTACAGTGAATTAAACCCATGTTCACTTAGGGAGATTTAACAGATTGAATCACTCTGATATTTGTAAATTCAATTTTCTTTCAACTCTGAGAGTGTCCCTATTTTTAATTGTTTTGTTGCTATGGGCACAAATTTTGTAGTACTTTGTTTTGCTGCTTGTTTGCAATATCTTTGCCTTCCATCCCAGCAAATCTGATTTTAACAAGCATTTTCTCATGTGTTTGCTATTCCATGCCCTTGATGTTCCCTTCTTCCAGCAAGGATGCAAGAAGAGTTTTCCTCCACCTTGATGAACTGCCTTTCAAGGCATTTAAATTAAATTTATTTTAACATTTTCATAGGTTTGCCTTCCCCATATTTTGCTGTCTTCTCAGCCTGTCTGCAAGGCATCAAGATTGTGCCTAATTTATTTTGATCCCTACCAGTCATCTGTTTGACTTAAGAGAACCTTCTGGTGGCATTACTACTGCCAGTAGAGCTCTAAGATTTATTGAAATGCACAGACTCTTTAACCATAACAAGATGAAGATTGATTGATGCAGATATTTGTTGCCTGAACTAACCTTAAATACTTATATTTTAGTTAAAGTTGAGGTTTGTTATAGTGCAGATATTATATTTGAGGGCCTCAATAGCCTACTTGGGAAACCACCCGCTTGAGCTACTGACGTTCGGACAACCCGTGTTCGATTCCCGCTGGAAGCAGTGTGAGTTGTACTCATGGTTGGAAAAAAAAATATATCCTCGCGGTCGACCCAGCCACTGGCAGAAATGGGTACCAGGGTAGTACTCTGGGGAGGTGAAGAATGCCGTCTCGCATCGTGAGTTTTGTTACTTGAAGCGACATTATCCAGAAGTTTCCAAAAACATCTGGATAGGCAGCCGAGCACATATGGGGAAAAACTTGCATGCTAAGACGCTGATTCAAGTCTTGTACTTTACCTTAATAGTGCGGATTTATTTTTTGTAAAGAAAATTATTTGGGGAGTTGCTCATTCTCATCTTTCTTTAGGGGCTATGTAAATCTATTGTCCTGGACATGCTGAAGTCCAGAGGAATAGAAGTGTTGACAATTTGACTTTGAAACAACCAGAAGTGAGCATGAATTTTTTTATACAGCATACTTGATGTGTTGACATTGTGATTAAAGTTCAGGTGCACTCTACTGTAATTACTGAGACAGTTATCCAGTGACAGTGCTTGAATTTTAAATAAAATATATTAGCAGAAGGAACCACTTGCAAGAGGTTATATGTGCTTATTTGCTGAGTGGCAGAAACCATCAAAATGCACCAGCTACATCATCCTTTGAAAGCAGCTGAGGGCCTTTGAGGGTGTCCAGAGTTCAGTGAAATCATTTTTTCTAACCAATATTGATTTTACCAAATTATATTAATTGGCTTTGTGTACAGAACACTCCATTGGTGTGTTATTGAACTTATGAGCTTGTTGTGCACAGCAGATCTTATCCCATAAAGGCGAAGTTGTTCAGGACTCATTCCTTGCCAGAAGAAGGTATAATTTTTCTCCTTAATAACCACAATCTTCAACCCTTGTTTCCTGGAGGGTTGCTATGTTGACGTGCAGCCACTTCATTTCAATGTCTATGACAAAAAAGAGTTAACATTTCATTATTCTTATTGTATTGCCAGGAAATCTTTTCAAAGTTCAGTTACTTTGTACTCTAATGCAATAAAATCTCAATAAATTCTAGCTAAATGGATTTTTTGCAAAATTGTGTGTATTGGTTGTATGAATTAACATATGTTTTTACAATTTAAATTTTGGTAAATAATTTATTTTATTAACGATCTATTTCAGATTAATGCATTCAGGCAAAAAAGAGCGGCGAAGACACTGCAACATAGTTGGTTAGGTTATAAGCAACGTCAGATTGATAAAGATATTGATGATGTGAGATATGGTGATTTATTGTTTGCATGGCCTTAATTTTCTGCCAAAGAGGGCTACGTATCGTATTGATTTTGTCCAGAGTGCAGCAATATGATTCTTCATGTTCAATTAATCAAATAATCTCAAGTTTCATAATCAACTGCAGACATTGCAAAACACACATGCAAATTACTGCCACTTAATTGTAACTTTAGGAGCTCTACAAATAGTGTTGTCTTTGAACTTTTGACACATAACTGTGTGTTTACACTATAGCTCGTTTCAAATCACTTGCCCAACTTCAAAACGCCTTTGCTCAGAAACCGTTTGTTAAATACTGTTGAAATTTTCCAAATGTTATTAGAATGCAAAAGACCCTTTAAATGTATATTTAACAAATATCTTGCAGCTGCAGTTTTCTTAAAGCGGCGAATTTCTTTGATGTTTGTCAAAATTGTAAATTGTGAAGCCCTAAAGAATAGAAATTACCGTAGTTGCTGGTCTATGATTAATTTTCACTAGGTAAAGGCGTGGCCGTAATGGGGAAATAACTGAATAAGGAAAAACACCAGGAGAATTATTGTCTTCTCAGTTCGAGGACGGACGATAATATCAAGGTATACCTGTATGTCCAATTTTTATAGTTGTGTGGTCCTGAAAAGGACCGTTTGTTGAACTAATTTAAGGTAATATAGGGGCCAACATTGTAGGGGCTATATACTTTCATTCTGAATCAGACGAGTCTAAAAGATTAATAACTGTTTGGGGTTGAATATTCCACAAACCATCATTTTTCCAATATTCCTCTTCGTGTTTTAAGACGTGGTCTTCACATTTAGCTCAATAATCTTTGTCTATATTTAATAAAGCGAGATTAGCAAGAGTCTTTACATCGCATATTTTGAATGTTGTATTTTCATCTGCCACTTGTCCTTTTAATTTTGCCCAGATTAGTTCTATTGGATTTAAATGAGCATGGTAAGGTGGCAGCCTCAAACTTATATGACCGTGCTCTTGGATAATCTTATCTATTTGAAAAATCTTTGTCCTTTGTTTTTGCTTTACTAGAGATAGTAATTCAGGTTTTAAGTACATGTTATTAAATTGTATGTGCTCCTTTGTGAGCCATATCTTAATAGCATCTTTTGTACTGGATGACGTCTGGACTTTATCTTCAAGTGCAACAATGTTGTGGTACGCTGCATTGTCCATTATTAGGCAAGATGGTCGATCTAGTGATGGGAGAACAGAATTTTCAATCCAACGTCTAAATATGTGACCATTCATCTCAGAGTGATAATCCCGTTTGTCTATGGATTTTGAAAGAAAAATGAGCTCTGCATTCTGTATTAGTCCATGTTGTCGACTACCTGCATGAGCAATTATCAAGCGCTGTCCTTTGCTGCTAGGTATTAATCTCTTAATCTTTCCATCTGATGACTGCCATTCCCTTTGGTTAGTGTGGTGAGCATTGATCCATGTTTCATCCAAGCACAATATCATAACCTTGCTTGCGCACCTCTTTTACTTCACGTAAGTACTTGCTTCTCATGACTACTATATGTGGCTTCTCACAGATGATGTTTTGTCCATTGGAATACTTTCTGAATGTAAAGCCTGCAGCTCTCACATTCCTCCATAATGTAGACTTTGATATTTCAATACTGTTGTTCTTTTTCAGCGAAATTTTTAATTTTCTTATTGTAACAGTTTCATTAATACCCAACATTTTGCGAATTTCACTTCTAATAAGTTCACTGTCGAAATTATCCAACATTTTTGCTCTTCCTTGTGATTTTGTATATTTTGAACATTGACGGTCACGTGCTTGAATCCAGCGATTAAATGACCATTTAGATAAATCCAAAATGTGTCTTGTCCTATTCTCAGGGTTTTCTAAAGAATGAAATAATCTTCCTCGTTTAGCCTCTCTGCAAAAATAGTCATACATTTTTATTGCGATGTTTTGTAAACTGCAGAATTTCATTTTAAGACTCATGATAAATGTTACCGTTCCACTAATTCACCTATGAATGAACGGAAATGGAACACACAATTTCTCGTGTTTTTTACAAGTGTCTAATTGTGTAAAAAAAAAACACGTGAAGGCGTGAAGTATGGATTTGTACTCGCTATTTTTAGTTTAAAATACTGTAAACATTAAGTTTTGACTACATCAATGGGTCGTTATAAATTTATATAAATCAAATAAGCAACAATAATAACCAAATGTTTTTTTAAATGAAATTAATTCCCTGTTGGGTTCTAATCATTATAACTTTACATGCAAATTCTGAACAACTTACAACAAGCGGTTAAAAAGCTATCGATTTTAAAAGTTGGGCACGAGTTATGAAACAAGCTATAGGAGATTTACAGGGACTCAAATTTTCCTGGCTCAGGTTGATTTATGACATGAAATTTGACCGCATAGACTGGACGTATTACATTGTCTATTCATATGGCCGCTGTAAGTCCATCAGTATGTTTGGCTACCTCATACCATTATTTGCTGCATTACTCAGTTACAAATGGTTGTTTGATATAATTTTCCCTGGTAAAAAAAAAAAGGAAAAAACGACCACTAAGTTGAAAATTGAATTAATAAAAATATATGAATTATTTTTTGCATTTAATGAGATTGTATCTCATGCAATGAAAAAAATAAAATTCAACACCAAAGGAATCACCAGAAGTAGTAATTAGGAAGGTACATGGACAGGATAATGTTTAATAATGGCAAACTGTCAAATTTTGATGCGGTAATTTTTACGACTGTATCATAATCTAGGGTTAAACAAATGCTACAAGAACACCAGACCCAGGTGCTGACAATAAAAACAATTAATTAATAGAATATTATAAATATCAGGAAACATAACAGCAGGAGAGGTCAAAAGAAGAGCAAAATATATCTCCCCTTTACACTGAAAGGCACAAGAGAAAGGAAAGAAGAAGAAAGAATTTTTTTTTTAATGTACATATAAATATAAGGTGAATAGGGCCAAAGTAGTTTTTGTCAATCTAAACATTTGGGGAACCCACCCAGTAAGCACAATAAACAAAACAAAGGATGTATTAGAGACTGCATACTTTGAGATACTTTTGTCTATCTATCTAGTGTACTTTCAAGTCAAAGACAGCACATAGGTCAGAAATTCTAGATTCTCTGTGTCTGATGATCTTTGTTATTAAGTGTCAGACCTTGCACAGGATCCACATGCTATCATGCATGTACTTCTGAGGAAAAATTAAAGAGAGGCTGACCTGGTGAACAACATTATAAATAGTGTTGGCCAGTCTATTGGTTGTGCAAATTGAAGGCATTTTCTTGTTGTCCTAGAATAATACACAAGTTTTGCTAATGACTGCTTTATTGGTCCATAGCTAAAGATAAGGAGAAGAGTGTAGATAATAATGATTCCAAAGTGTTGAAATAATTGAATTAATACTCATTGGCAAGAATTGTATAAGATACAAACGTTGCTTTACTTTTAACTTATTCATTTATTACACTTAAAAAAATTATTGCAATTATTGCTGTGCACATCACTGATAAGTTACATTTTGTTTCAACTGCACTTTGTTAGCAGATCACATTTTTAAGTCACTTCATGTTGCTGTAATAAAACTTCTCTCTACTTTTTTAACTTATAAATTATTTAATCATTTTTATTTCATATTATCTGATTAATCACATACAACATGTCTGTATTAATATATTAATACATTATAATAGAAGTGAGAAAGAGAGTTCATCAGTGTTATGTAGAGCCAATGGAGGCCAATCATGAATCATAAACAAACAAATGAAATGACGATTAAAGACCATAGAGATGGGATTTCTCAGAAGAATGTTGAGGGTTCCCTGGATAGCTAAAAATACCAATGAGGAAATTCACAAAGTGGCCAACACAAAAAGGGAGCTCCTAAAAAATGTCAGAAAGAAACAATCAACATTTTTCATGCACATCATGAGAAGAGGAAAGTTGGAATACTTGGTTACAACTGGCAAAATACAGGGAAAGAGAGATCACAGACAACAAAGAGAGAAAATACTAGATAGCTTGGTGTCATGTCATGGAAAACAGTCAACAACAGAACTGATATGATGTACTGTGGATAGAAGATTGTGGAAGGACATGATCGCCTATGCTAACCGGTTTGGCACATGATGATGATGATGATGAATACATTATATCATCAACCCATTTCTAAAATAAAAATTATCATTCAGGCTGCTTTCACTATACAAGAAGCACTGAGGGGTTCTCATGCCAGACGTAAGAAAATAGATCACTGGACTCAAGATGATTATGATGACTCAGGTTCTGTTATATCGGAAACAAATGATGGTGTGTACCTTATTCAGTCCAGTCTTAAGGGTCACAAAAACCGTCAACAGCAGCTACGAAACTGGAAGAACCAGTAAGTTTGTGATGCCTTACTTTATTTTTTTTTTTTAACTGAGCTGTTGTAAAATAAAAAAATTAATGTAACTCCAAGGTGATGTAATCATTACATTACTCAGCCATAGCACTATTTTCATTCCCATATTCCCAAGACAAGGGGGAAGAAATTCTGCATTGTTAACAGTGTGCTGGGGGGGGGGGTGGTTAACAGTAATTTGACAGTTAAATTTAAACATTTTAAAGCTTCGTGTGAAACTTAATCTAATATAATGACAATGTTTAGATAAGGAAATTTTATCAAATTTTAAGCAAACTGAAAAAAAAAAACCAAGAAAATGTATAAGTTTCACCACAAGTTGTTTGTTTAATGTCCCTATCATCCTCATTTTCTTAATCATGTTCATTAACAAATATCTTAATGATTTGATTATTTGAGATTAAATGAGCAATCATCATCATCAAGTACTGGGCTTACTGACGTAGGTGATCATGTCTCTCCACAACCTTCGACCTCGGCAGCTATTTATCATTTCTGTTGTTGACCTTCTGCCAAGCCATTCTCTTAAGCTGTCTGTTATTTTTTCTCTTTGCTTCCCTCTATCTCTTCGTCCCTCAATTTTTCCAGTTGTTACAATATACTCCAGTTGTTCTCTTCTCATTACATGGTCAAAAAAATGATGATTGTTTCTTCCTAACATTGGAAATTAGCTCTCATTTTGCTTTGACCTCTTTCAGAACATCTTCATTACTCTTCTTAGCTGTCCATGGTACTCTCAACATTCTTCTGTAAAACCACATTTCTACAGACTCCAGTGATTTTCTTGTCTGTTGTCCTATTGTCCATGATTCGCATCCATATGTTAAGACTGGCTCTACATAACATTTAAGAACTCTTTTTCTTGTTTTTATTGTCAAAAATGGATTGCATAGTATCTTCCTCATTTTTTGGAAAGCTGCTTTTTCTTGAGCCATTCTGCATCTCACCTCTTTTGTACATCTTCCGTCTAAGGTTAACAAAGTTCCCAAATATTTAAATTCATTTACCTGTTTTAATATTGTTCCACTTGTCTTTATTTTGCACTGAGGTGATGTTTTTTTCTTTGTTGTTACGATTACCTCTGTCTTTTTGCTATTAAGGCTGTGTCCTTTATTTTTGCTTTCTTTCACTGTAATGTCCAACATTTCTTGTAACTCATTTTCACTCTTAGCGATTAAGACTGTATCATCAGTATACCTTAGATTATTTATATCATGACCTCCAATTGTTATTCCAGGCATGTCCCTTATGGATCTTACAATAATCTCACTATAAATATTAAACAAATCTGGTGACAGCACACAACCTTGTCTAACACCCAGTTTTATTTGTTGAGATATTCCCAATTGGTTTCCAGTTCTTATGGCCGCTGTTTGTTGCCAATACATGTTCTTTATTATTCTTAGATCTTTGCTGTCTACGTTTATGCTTTCTAAAATTTTGATTATTTCTTGGTGCTTTACTTTGTCAAATGCCTTGGTGTAATCTATGAAACATAGGTATAGATCTGTTTTCACCTCTATGGCTCTTTCTACTAAAGATCTTATGATATAAATGGCATTGCTTGTTCCTTTATCTCTAACAAAACCACACTGTTCATCGCTAATTTCTGGACTGATTTTGTTTCGCACTCTTCGCATGATGATTCTTAGTAATATCTTAGTCATATGACTTATAAGGCTTATTGTACGATGATCATCGCGTTCAATCACACCCGATTTCTTTGGTAGGGCTATGAATATTGATTTGAACATGTCATCTGGTATATATTCGCTGTTGTAGATATCATTCAATATTTTTGTTATTATTTCTATTCCAAAATCACCCATGGCTTCAATCTCTTCTTTAGTTATATTGTCTGGTCCAGGAGCTTTGCCTGCTTTCATATTGCGCATGGCATCTTCCACTTCTTCTCTGAGTATTTCTGGTCCTTCTCCATTATCCATTTACTTCCGTTTGTTCATCATTATAAAGATCTTTAATGTATTCTGTCCATCGTTCCCTTATGTTTTCTTTGTACAATCATGAATCGCCACAAATGAACAATATCCATTTTTAAAATGTAATAACATAAAGTTTTGGCAAAATGTAAAAGAGTCATATAAAATCAACCATCTATTTATTTTCACATAGTAAAAGTTACTTTCTTTCATAAACTATCAATGTTACCATTTTTAATTTACCAATAGTGAACTGAGAACACGTACAATGTCAGTAATGAAACAAGTACATATGGGTGACTATGATACTGCAAATTTGTTGCAAAATCTCACAAGAATGTAAAAGTTGCACAAATTCATCAACTATTTTGATTTATCTATCTATCTATCTATTGACCTTTCGAGCCGTAACCGGCCCATAGGGCGTAGACCAAGATACACCTTCTCCTATATGAATTTTTGTTCTAGCAGTTTTCTTTTAAAGATATTTTATCAAATCTCGCCATCTGTCTCTGTTCTGTGCAAGCAGTTCTATCTCATTGAGGGAGCCGATTCCTGCTGCTCTTGCCTCTCTCATCAATGTTCTTCTCAGTGTCTCCCTGGGTCTTCCTCTTTTTCTTTTACCTGTTGTTTCCCATATGAGGGCTTGCTTTGCTATTCGATTATTATCTCTTCTCATCACTTGTCCAACGTATGACCATCGTCTTTTCTTTATTACTGAAGATATTAGTGGTTGATTGGCGATTTCTCTAATTTCCTCGTTTGTTTTGAATTCGTTCCATTCTATACCAAGTATTTTCCTTAGACATTTTTATTTATGCTAACTAAATATTTGATCTAAGTTAATTTATCATGCCATCAACATTAGAATATTTAATCAGTTTAGTTTAATAAAACTGGAATTACAAGACATCTGCACTAAAGTAGTATGAAGGGTTTGCCTTTGAAAGCTTTTACTTTGTCATAGAAACTAGTAAAAGTTTAAAAATTCATTTTAAAAATCAAACACTTTAACTCATTTCAGACTTTGGTGGACTTTAGGTTTGGACCTGTTGAATTTTCAATTTAGAAAAATTCTACCACGTCTTTTTCATTTTACAATTTCATGCAATAATATATTAAATGTGGTACATGTTATATATCACCGGAAAGGAAATGGTTGAAGATAATGAAAATAGCAATTTATAGATGATATCTGAAGGAAAAAATTTATTATTTATTATAAATAGTATAAAAATATTCAGAGCAAGATAATTTTCAATTCAAAGTATCATATATAATATACCTCTATTTTCTCTGACTAGAAGTGTATTGCAATCCATTCTTCTCAAAATCATACACAAACTAATTAAAAGTTCTTCAAAATATACTATACTTGATGCATTTATGTCCACAAATAATGAATTCAGGCACAAGAAATGGCGTGGCCACTATATGTCAGAAAAAACACACATTTACATAAAAAATGCAACTTCTATATCTGCATAACAAAGAAAGTACCATATGGTAATCAAAACAAGTAATTATGAAGCTTCTTCTAGATATTGAATACAAGTATTGGTGAATATTTATACAGAATCATTACTTTACTTTAAAATATTCAACCATACTCAGCCTGAACCAATGTGTTGGTTTTGGTCCAGTAGTACCTTAATAAGTGGAGCCAATGTGCCAGTTAGTGGTTTGGCAAGAGTTAAAAACCTCATAATCACTTAAACAGACAGCTGCCTTCATAAGAGAGTCCGGAATCCTAGTCTGAATGAGCCATGATCGCAGAAGAAGAAGAAAACCACATGGTAAAAATAAAAATTAGGTTTGTTTTGTGCACTGTTGATGATGACATTTATTTTTTATTCATCAGAAATTGGTGGGAAAATAAGATATTATTGAGTTGGTAATTAAACAAAGGTTAGCTAAATCTGGTGGCAACAGGCTTGTGCAGTAAAAGCATGCTTTTGGTAACATTAATTGGAAAATAGGTAAGCTAGAAGAGTGTGAAGAAATTATTATTTTCAATGTGAAAAGTCATCACAGAGAATCACAGTGTTGATTCTATGAATGATGAGTACAAACCAAAAAGGGTGTAGAGATTTTGTTTTCTCCTGCAAGATGCCATTGGGCACATCAGCCAGTGGCTGCTTTGTTTGTCTGCAAAAAAATGACTAAAAGGAGAAGTAGAAGTCTGATAACACACAATAAATAGCAGAAATGACAGATATTAACAGCCAACCTCAACATACAAATTAAGCAAGTAAATGCATTGACAAAATTTAGCTGAATCGCTTGTACCTTTAAACAGCTGAATTATGAAAAATGTTTGGCCAAGAGCTGCAACTTGCAGAAAATACCAAAGAGATAAAAGGATATACTAGAAAAGTTTTGAGTGACACATTTATTGTTTAAATCATATATCAGAGGTGATATTTATTATTGCTATTTTTTTAAATTCTAGGATAAATGCACATATGTGCATGAGAGAGAGAGAGAGAGAGAAATAGAAAGAAAGAGAGAAAAATAGAAAGAGAGAGAGATAGCATGTGTGTGTATGTATTTATACTTTGGAATTTATAGGCTCAAGACAAAATTATAAGTCTTTGTATTTACAGAAACATTGGTGATGGTGATGATGAAAGTGTTGCAAGTTTTGGGAAAAGACGACCCTCTTCCTCCCACCATTCACCATTAGTTCAGCAACGATTATCAATAAGTCGGCTTTCATTAGGAGGCCAGTCATTGTCAGATAGAAGGCCATCATCGACTCAGAAGCCTAGTTCTGCTTCATCTTCAACAGTAAGTAAATACAAGAGTTAAATAATGTGTAGGCTATTTAAATTAATTTAAAACTTTTGCCATAAAGTAAAAGTAAGATTCTAGATTTCTCAGGCAGTTTACTCCACTTAGTACCATCATTTCTTAGCCCATAATTTCTTCTTAGCTTTTATTAAGTTTACAAGTTTTTTTATTATAAATGTTCCAGTTATTGAGTTATTTGCGGGTCATCATCATTGCACTCCGAACATGTCCATAGGTGCTCAGATCCCCTCCTCAGCAAGTCCAGCAGTGTCCAGCAACTGACGACTCCAGTCCTGTCTTGGTTGATAAGTCTTCTTACATGCCCACTAAGTTTCTCATTTCTGGCTGTGCCCATCTTAACTCCCATCTCCATCATCCGAAGAAGTGACGTGGATCTGTGTTTGTCGAAGTCCTGTGCTCTTCCCACATCTCGGAGGGCATTGATGATGTCCACCCGATCCATTGGTTGTCTGTCCTCATCGACAGCGCAGCTAGCCAACCTATCCGCTCTTTCATTTCCCCATACTCCCGCATGTCCAGGGACATAGACAAAGGTGACCTTATGTATTTTGGACTTCAGCAATGACTCTACCCATTGCCTGCGCGCAGAGCCCACCTCCACTTTTTTTAATCATTGTCATCGAATCACTTAGTATACATGCGTGGGTGCAGTCTTGTGACTCTAACCATTTGAATGCCTTGGTTACTGCCATCACCTCCTTTGTCATGCTACTCGTGGTCATGATGTATGCACCACTGTCTTCTTTGACTATTCTGCCTGCTAAGCATGCTGTAAATGCCCATGCACTTCTTTAGTGTCGTATTACAGATCCGTCTGTATAGATGACTGCATCTTTCTTATTGGTGTTATCGCAGATGAGATCATTGACCTCCGCATTAACCACGACCGAGTTCTGTTCCTTACTTTTCCTGTCGAGTGTGACAATACACAAGAAAGTCCCCTTGAATGACATAGGCACTGGTATCCACTCCTCGCCAACGTTGATATTGGTAAGCCCACATTGGTAAACACATATTTGTGTTGCTTTGGTGGCCCTGATGTAAATTTAAATATTTTTATCTTATTCTTATCTTGTATCTTTTACTTTAGAATTCTCAAACTGTTGCATGTTTGTATAATAATGTTTGTTTGTTGCTTTTCAGCGTGGTATAACTAGCCAGTCTTTCAGGACAAAATATGGTGTTCCAGGGCCCTCACATGCCACTGATTCTGCTGATGATGATGATGACATTTCATTTTAATCTCTTTGTCAATTACTGCACACAATAATTTATCAGAACTTGCAATTTTCATATGGAATACTTTGGATTTCCTTTAGTTATATGTGTGTTTGTCAAATGAAGTACAAGTTATTCTCTATAAATATGTAACCAGTTTATGTGCTGAGCCATTTTTTTTCTAATCACAGGATTATTTTTCAATAAAAATTATAATCTGTCACAAACTAAATAGTTTTCTTTAAAGGACAGAAGCTCACAATTCACTAAATCAATAACTAATCAATGAGTTGTAGTGACTATACATGATTAGGTTTTATTCATTTATTTGTCACAGCTTTTCTTTCCCACTATGAGAATTCAGAGTGATTGTTTTATTTTTTAAGCTCATTCTGTCACAGGTTTCAATACTGACAATAGTTTCAGCTGTTGCCTACCCTGACCTGTTAGGCTGATGTTACCATATCACTGTCTGCTACTTATTCATTCAATAAGAAAAGTGAATTAGATCCCAGCTGCTGCACCAGGCAAATTACTCCTCTTTTTAGCTTAGTCTGTGTTAAACATCTGCTTGAGGTGAATATTCTTACCTGATTTAGATTTCTTAGTAAAACTACTCTATCTATCTATCTATCTTTCGTTCGCCTGAAGTATTGTCTATATCTGCAATGTCGTTTCCTGTATAAATTTTACTGTCTTTTGTAATTCTTGCAGTGGCCCATATAGTTTTGTCTGTAGTGTTGTATCTATGGGCCAATGGATTTTCCTCAGTCTACTATATTCAGTGCAGTCTTGAAGTATGTGTTCAGCAGTCTGGGGTGCCTGTCCACATGTACAAGTAGTTGATGTGCCGATCTTGAATTTTGTATACATGTGACTATGGAGTCGATTGTGTCCTGTTCTTAGGCGTATAATGATAACTTGTTCATATCTATTCATATTATGAAAGGCATCCTGATTTGGGGCTTGTGGTCCTCTGATTGATTTGATTATCTGTTTCTTATGATGGTATGTAACTGGTGTATCTAGTTGTGTGCCTGTTGAACCTTCCTTTGCCAACTGATCTGCTTTCTCATTTCCTGGTATTCCACAGTGAGACGGGATCCACTGCAGGGCAACCCTGTGATGCTTGCGGAGTTCAGTCAATAAGGTCTGCAGATGTGGTAATTTTCTGGATTGTAGTGCCTGGAGTACTGATCTTGCATCTGTCAAAAACACTACAGGCTGTGGGCTAAGATTACCGTTCAGCAGTTTTTCTATTGCCAACTTTATTGCTTGTATTTCCGCATCATAATTGTGACAATATTTCCCTGTTGCTATTTTATTCATATCCCTAGTGTTATTTGGGTACTCTATATATGCACCTGCTCCCCCATTCTTTACTGCATTCTGTGCTGATCCATCTGTGTACACACGAATCCATAGGTCTTGTGGGTATTCTTCATCCAGGAAACTGAGAGCTATTGTTTTTCGCTGTAGACTATTTTGTTCCTCTTTGTCAACTATTCCTTTCACTTCTGTCCGTATTTGAACTGATAATCCTGATTCATCTGTCCAGGGAGTCTGTTCTGGTATGGGCAGAAGGGGTTTAACAACTCTTGGCATGTCTGGTGTTTGTCTACTAATACGCTTGGCTTGGTGGATAAAGCTGCTTCTCTTAAGTCATCCCAATGCAAGATTTTGGAATCTGTCCTTCATTGGATGTCTCGGCATGCATACAAATTTTTCTGCCTGTATCAGCACCTTTGTGTCTCTCCGTTCTCTCAGTGCTGGTATCCTCCACAATTTCTCCATCTCCAATATTGGTGTTGATTTCATTGCTCCTGTGATGACCCTAAGTGCCTGGTTTTGTACTTTATCCAGTTCTTGCAATGTGGTGTTTGATGCTGAGCACCATGCGGATGATCCATATTCTAAATGTGGGCGTATACACTGTTGGTAAACTTTACTGAGTATTTTCCCACTCGCACCCCATGTGGTTCCACACAACTTTCTTAGAATAGCCAATTTCCTCCTTGCTTTTTGGGTTGCCTTATTTATCTGCTGTTTCCAAGATAGTTTGTTATCAAATGTAACTCCGAGATATGTAGCTTGTATGTCTTCTTTCACAGGCTCATTGTTTATGTAGATGGCTTCTGCTTTTTGTTTTGGGGAGAGTGTGAAAAGTGTAGTACTGCATTTGTCTGTATTGATGCTGATACACCATCTATTTGTCCATGAATTCAGTGCATTCATAGCTCTTTGTAGCAATTTGGAGGCCACTGTTGCAAACTCCTCTGTGCACCACATTACCAAGTCATCTGCATACATTGCCACTTTGATGCCATGTGGTAGTTCAGTAACTAGGTCATTGATGTAGATCAGAAAAAGTGTTGGAGATAGTACCCCTCCTTGTGGAACGCCCTGGCGCAATAAGACCTTCTTACTCTTAAGACCATCCAGTTGCACTCTGGCTCTCCTGTTATGCAGATATGCTTTGACCCATTTGTACATCCTGCCATTTACTCCATAATTTCTCAGTTTCTTCAAAAGCCCTTCCTTCCATACCTTATCAAATGCTTTCTTTAGGTCTATCCATGCTGCTAGTACCAGTTTCTTTTCTTGAAACGCATCTTCAATTTCCTGGGAAAGATAGGTTGCTTGATCTTCGGTAGAGTAACACTGTCTAAAGCCTGCTTGTTGTGGGACAAGGAGATTTTCACTTTCCAGGTACCACTGCAGTCTGAGATTGATTATACGTTCCATTGTTTTACACAAACAGCTTGTAAGGCTGATTGGTCTATAGCTGGATGTCATTGAACCATCTTTTCCTGGCTTTAGTAATGGTATCATAATTGCTTCTCTCCATGCCTGTGGCACTCTACCTGTGTTCCAGCAAATGTTGTAGATCTGCAGTAGTTTTGCTTTAGCTGCAGTTCCCAAGTTCTTAATCATTTCATTGGACACTCCATCATTGCCTGGTGACTTTTTCATTTTTAATTTGGATATTGCCAGCTCTAGCTCTCTTTGTGTAATAAGTGTTTCCATTACTTCATGTGTGGTCTCTTCTTGTCTTGCATTTTGTTGTTTTAAACGGATCTCTTGTCGTTTTTCTAGGCTAATTTCAATATTATTGTCATTTGCAAAGGAGTCTGCAAAGTAATTTGCTGCTTGTTTACCTGTTAGAATGTTTCCATCCTTCTTCAGTGTAATTTTGGTGTTCCTTTCTGTACCCTCATCATTCAGCTCTTTTACAAGCTTCCACACTTTTCTTGTGTCTCGTTCAAGATTCAAGGACTCTGTTTTCTCTTTCCAGCTTCTCCGTCTGGCTTGTAGTTTAGCCCGTTGAAATTTGGCTTTAGCATGCTGGTAGTTGTTGTGGTGTTCTTGGCAAGGGTTATTTTCTGCTTGCTTTCGAGATGTTTCCATGTCATTGTGCAGTTCTTCTAGTTCACTACTCCAGTATGGTTTGTAGTGTTTCCGTGCCCCTCTAGGTATTGTTTCACTGGCAGCTTGTATTATTAGTCTACTGAATTCATCAACTATTTTGTTGATGTCTCTATCTGTATTTATATCTTTAGTCAGTACACTGGTGTAGTGTTGATACATTTTCCAGTCTGCCTTTTTGTAATTCCATCTGGAGAGAGTGCTGCTCTCCCTGATGGCCTCATTTTGCACCACTAAAAAGACTGGTCGGTGGTCGCTGCCTCCAAGTTGTTTCCCAACAATTCGTGTGATATTCCAATCCAGGTCTGGTGAATGGAAAGCAAGGTCTGGTGTAGATGTGGTATGCCATGATCTGGAGTAGAATGTTGGTGGATCTGTTGCCTGGTTTAATAGTATAAGCCCATTGTCATCCTGCCAATTTTCAAGCTCTTCACCTCTCTTGTCCATATGTTCATTGCCCCAGCTCTGTGAGTGGCTGTTAAAGTCTCCACATACAATTATTCTTTATTTTAATGTAATTGTGTCTAGTGCTAGTGGGCGGTCACTCGGACAGTAATAGTTAAGTAGATGGAAGTCTGTATTTCCTGTCCTGAGGTGCAGTATTTGATATTCCGCCCCATCCATATACACTTCAATCTGACATGCATTAATGTTGTTCCTTACAAGAGTCAGTATTCCACCCTTTTGTCTATTTATTCTGTCAGATCGGTAGCACTGGTATCCCCTAATCTTCAAGGCTATGTCGTTGTTTAGATGGGTTTCCTGCAAACAGCATATGCTTATTTGTTCTTCATGCAGGATATTTTCTAATTCTATCTTTTTACTGTACCCATCTCTTTTGCTGTTGATGCCTTCAGCATTCCAGTGCATTATTTTTAGTGGTCTTATTTTGGATTGGCCAGTAGCTCTATTCTCTCGCCCCCTGACTCCACAGAGCGGTTGAGAAGGACATCCAGTAATAGAGGTTGGGCCCTTTCGAGGCTTAGGGCCCGGCGCTGCACCTGCCTGAGTGCCCATCACAGGGCGAGTGCCATATCGATTTGCGGTTATAGACATACTTCCATATGCGTTGAGTGCGTGGCATCCTGATTGTTGTGCGCCTTTTGGCTGGTTGCCTCCGACTTCAGCACTTGAACTTGCTAGAGCAGACTGTGGTCTTGCTCGGTTGTAGGAAGGCCTGGCCAGTCTTAGTTTTCAGTCCCTGGTGACTGTTAAGCCCCATCCCCACGACAAGGAGCTGGCCTTGATGAAGAAACTACTCTATACTCATTGTATTAGTGTAAACATCTGTTGTCTACTAATGTGTCACAATGGAAAATTGCATGTATGAAGTTTATTAATAGACATGTTGTGATAATAGTACTTGTACTCTATTGTACAGACTTGATACATTAATAGTATCATATGATAGGAAATTCTGTGTACAGAACTTTAGCAACAGGAGGCAATATAATCATCAGAAGCATCTCTCTCTTCTCCTACCCCCTCAAAAAAAAAAAAAAATTTTAGCACGTTGGCACTTTGAGGGAGGGAGGAGGCCCATTATTCCCAAGCATCAGCTTTCTGCTGCATCTAAGCCTGAAAGCTCATGAAATGTACAGCATATAATAGATAAGACTTTAGTCTGCATAAAACTTCTGATTGAATCTACTGCCCATAATTAGTTGCTAAAATCTGTCATATCCTTAACCCTACCAGAAGCCATTAGGTGCTGTCCTCTCCATGGTATTGGGAGCCCTACATGACTTGTTAAAAAATAACAATTTTCAACTCCAGTGTTAAGTCAGTCCTAGATATGTTTGATATGGCTGCGAAACATGAAGAACAACAAAAATGGCAATCATTAAGATACAGAACTTCAATAATGGATCTTCCGCAGAATTAAAGGATGGAAATGTCAGAACAAAATCACTAATGTAGAATAATGGAAAGGTGCCAGTCAAAAACTAGTGGACATATAAATACAACAAAGATGATGGTGTTGGATAGAGCACACACTGCGGAAGTCAACTGAGAGTATTACACAACATACCTCTTTTGGAATCCCCAAGGAAAAAGACAAAGAGGAGGACCAAAATATTCTTGGAGAAGACAGATGGGAGCAGATAAGAAGATGATGGGGAAGACATGAAATGATCTTAAAAGAATGGCAAGAAACAAAATGGCTTGGAAAGTGTTTGTTGAAAACTTATGCTCCACAGGAAATTGAAAGATAACTTGTTACCCCTTCAAGTCCCACTTAAATACTCCACTGTGGCCACATAGCCACCAGCACAATAAAAAAAAATAAATAAAAATACCATGGTATAACTCCATTCATTGAGATGTGTCGGCTGCATATATCATTTGATATCCCCTCACTACCGAGAGACCAGGGGAGGGTAAAGCCATGGATTCTATTTTTATTTAAATTTTCTTCTGTGGTGGAAATCGAACCTAGGAACTTCTTGACTAGAGGTTGATGTCTTACCTCTAGACCATCCAGCCCCCAAACATTTTATTTAAATCCTTTTTTATGAAGTAAGAATATATCAGAATGCAAATAATAACAGTGATTTTGATATTTTACAATTACTTTTATAGTAATTGTAGATATATACAAATCCTTACAGTTGATAATATAAAGATATTCTCCATGTGTCATTATTACTTTGTGGCTCACTCAGTCTTTGCATTCTTGCTCAATATAAATTTCTTAAGTCTCTGTACAAGAATTTATATATTTACATAGCACCAAATCAAATTCAATATCAGTAGTATACTTTATGCATTTCTTTCGTTACCATTTTTAGTTATACAAGAATATAATAAATGTCCTTTTTTATCATTGACCAGCAATAACCTTATTCTGTTATCCATTTTTAACCATGAATCACAACTTTAGAATTTTGACGCTTGCTGGTCATTTTTTAAGGTTAATTTGTATTTTTAGATGTACATTTCACAAACTGTAAAATAATTAAATACATTTTTAAACATTTTCTAATGCTTCTACTTTTCTTATTTTATATTCCTTTACTTTATTTCTTATTGGAATATAGATATTCCAAAGTATATTTTATCATGTTTGTTATACTATTTTTGGTATATTTTAAAATAAATATATGCCTTATGATTTTGTTTGCGCAGCCATCAATTCTAATTTATTTTAAATTGACCTTTTTAGCATATTTTGTTTAAAACATTTTCTGTTAAAGTATATTTGTTGATGTAATATGCAGGTGCTTTATTCTTGTATTTTGGTTATGTAAATGAGATTGATGATGTGTACATAATATCAAGAGCTTGCAAACTTTATTTGTCTAATCAGTGTAGATATTTATTTAGATATTTGTGTGCACAAATGTACTATTATCATTTATGCCTTTTTTGCTTTATTAAAATCACAGTTTCTCATAATTTACTTGAGAAAAATTCTAAAAGGATTATGGCCAAAGTAAAAAAAGTAACCTACTTCTAAAGTCAGAGAATATCTGCCTGTATGATGAGGGGCACCCTCTCACACTGAGGGTATGCCAGTGTGCACTGTGAACAAAACACAGACAGTCACAAAAAATTTTGTACCTAAAAAGGTCAAAGCCTACGGTGGCTTCTCCAGAGGTTAAAAGTTGGTGATCACAAGCCAACAAACTAAAATGTAACCAAAAAAAATGCCACCAAACTATGATGCACACCGTCTATGAATATGTTGGAGCACTATATGTATGGGCTTGAAAGAGATTCATAAACAATTCCATGCACTGTAAAATTGTGGACTGAATGAAATCTAAAGTGAAGCAATGTAAAAATAACCTTGTGGAGCCTAGAAGTGGCTGAGATGCAATGTATTTGCAGCTACCCTACAAGTTATTGGTTTAAACTGAGCAAGATGAACAGATTTAATTGTTCATCAATAGATCTATAAAAACAGACATCCCACATTCAAGTTGAACATGTTAAAAATCCTTTGGCAGTTTACAATTGAAAAAAATTTGCTTTTATATGTGTTGTTGCTAGATCAAATACCTAAAGAACAACATTCATACCACCAAATTTCTGCTGACATTTCTCACAATATGGAAAACTGTTATTGTGAGGACAAGAAAGCAATGGAGAATTAGTTTGTTTCCTTTTAATAACAGTGGACTCATCACTTTCTTCCTCTCTGTTTGCTTCCATCTTTACTATCTGACCATCACCAGCAAGTTGTTTTTCAATATAATCTCGTAAGAATAGAGTATTTGCTTCCATTTTTACTTTCACCTTGGCTTTATTTTCTGGTTTTTTTTTTTACAAATATTTTCCACTGGTAATGAATTCTGAGTTCCATACTTCTGAGAGTTTCATTATCTGGCTCCTTTTTTATATTCCAGATTGGAATGTAACTCTTTGTATCCATATTTTTTACTTGTGTTCTGATCGATTCTGAGTTCTAGTTTAATTCAATATTTAATTTGCCAGAGCCACTAGACTGAAATAAAAATCCTGAGTCGCACATGTCGTGGCGACTGCTTGACCAAGTGGCCTTTATCCCTCTGGTTCTATCGTTGCCCCCTGACATACACCAGCAATGGTACTATGTGTCGTAAAGATAGTTTTTAGTTTACTAGATTGCAGCTTTAATAAATGAAATGTTATTGGCAAATATGGAAGAGCATGAGACATCAGTCAGACCGTCATGACGGGTGAAGCCCACCAAGGGGCCTCAGTTGTCTAGTTGGGGAAACGACCCAACAAGACTACCCCAAAGTTCGGACATCCCATGTTTGATTCCAGCTGGAAGCAGTGTGAATTGTAATTGTGGTTGGAAAAAAATAAGCCCCACAGTCGACCCAGCGGCTGGCAGAAATGGGTACCTGGGTTGTACTCTGGGAAGGTGAGGAATGCTGCCTTGCATCGTGTGTTTCGATACTTGAAGTGATACTATCAAGAAGTCTCCAAACACTTCTGGATAGCGGCCGGGCACATATAGATGAAAACTAGCATGCTAAAGGCCAATTCAAGTCTTGCACTTTACCTTATTCATACCACCATCTTTCATAATAATTAACATGCTTTCTGAAATTACCCTGTTGGTCTTGACCCATGCTGCAGAGTTTGTGCACCGTATTCAAGTTTCAGGAAGGAGATCATAATACCAAAGAGGTTGTGGGGGAACACAGCACTAAATTTTAACCATATGGTTGTGCTGATTGTCTTGTTTCAAAACGTAAAGTGAAAATTAATAATAAGGTAATAAGTCTTCTGGTATAAACAGTTGATTGCCACTAAATATAATTCATGTTTACTAACAACTCAGACAGAACAAATGAAGGTCATTAGTCATTTTCTTTCATCTTATGACAAAATGTAGTGATGACATTTGTTTTACCTTTCCTGAGGTGTTAACTTTCAGTCAGACATTGCTATTGACTTTTCTCTTGTACAATGTATTCTCTCTTCATTAAGTTGTTTTTTATTTCTGTAATTATAAATTATTCCCAGCTGTGTTTAATATTGATCTCTTATTTTGTCATGTATCCTGTCCTTTTTTACCATAAATGTTACTTTGATGTACTCAACTGTGATTGCTGTCAACTTATTTTGGAATGAACCTTTACCTTCAGAAATGTATACAATAAATTGTTGTTAGAGCTAATAAAATCTTCATCTTTTAAATTAAAAGCTATTTACTTTCATCTAGTCCTAACTTTTGGTGTATTGTATTATTTCTACAATAAACTGTATCATATTAAATACCAATGAAAGAGAAATAAATATTAAAGGGAAACAACCAATAGAATCATAATTATTTTTTTCAAATTTTACACTCTCATGATTAATTCATCCAAAAATCGCGTTGCAGACTAGGGTTATAGTCTGTTGCAAAGGTTATCTGTTATGTAATTTTTTTAAAATGAATTGCAAAATGTACTTGAAAGGTACATATTTGAAGTATGGTAGTTTGTCATTGATATTATGGCTAAAAAAAATTGTGACCTGACTGCTATGTCTGTCAAGTATTTAATTTCATATAATGTGAAGAATAAGGAGTTTATAGTGATGTAGGCATTTAGAGAAATTGTAGTCCTCATTACTGTATGTCTTGTATTGACTATAGTGTGAAGTTTGCCATAAGAAGTGCCATATATATAAATATTATATAAACTAGCTCTCCTCTTTGTTTTTATTATATTTTAGTAATTGTATATTTTGTAATGTGCTCTTCAATCATTCACTCACCACACATGTTGTATATGTAACTGATATCTCAATTTTTTAAATATTTTTGTCTTTTTTTTTACCATGAAAGAAACCCATACTGCACTTTTTCATTAGAAATTATGTCAAAACGTTGACTGTTTCTTGTCTATCTGTTTGTGTCTATTCTAGTCACCTGTGTACTCTTTCAGGTTTGGAAGCCCATACAATGTAGCTCTCCTAGGACCAACATAACTTTTTATACATAGATAAAACATAAATGTTGGGGACATACTATCTTCTATACTATGACAGGTAGAGGTCTCAGGAGATTTTGTATACAATTTATGTCTCTGTTCTACCACTTTCTGGTGTTTCACATTTCATTTCTTTTTTACTGCACTTCCCATTGATATATTTTCAATTCCAGTCACTGTTCTGCATTTCCAATTGTGTACTTTCATTCCCATTCCTTTAATGTAAAAAAAAAAAAAAAAAAAGTAAAATGCCCCCGTCATGCCAAGTGGCGTATAGGGAATATGGTGTTAGTGACCATAAATTTTACAGACCTTCGGCACATGATTTTTGAGGTAATGCGGTCGGTATTACGCCCGTGCCGCTTTACTTTCCCAGAAAAAATCCGGTACCCATTAAAGGCTGGGTGAACCCAGAAGCCGTTGGTTGGGATTGAATCCTACCTCTTGTCCTTTGTAGTCCAGTTCACTAACCACTGAGCTATCGCGGCTCCCACCCTTTAATATAGTTTCTATTTATTTCAATATTTTTATTTCATATTCATGAGCATGAAAGAAGCCACAGAAGACTGGACAACAGAACAGCTGAACGTGAAAAAAGAAAATCTGTTTAATATAATAGAAACCAAACATATGACATTTTTTGAGACGCATGAAGGGACTCAACAACACATAGAAAGTCATCTTTGAAGGGAAAATACAAGATAATAGAGGTAGTAGCAGACAATGTCTAAAGTGGACAGACAACATCAAGAAGTGGACAGGAGAACCTGTGACTGCAATTGATATGTTGCTTCATGATAGTGAATGTTCAATGCGCATATGGCACAAGATGATGATGATGAAGCCAAAATCTACAAAACAACATAGCTCAAAATTTCACTCAGAAAGAATTGCACTTTTTGGGATGGGTAGATTTTGGCTTAACAATTTTTCCTGGGCAGTGGCCATTTTTGGCCTACTCTTTTTTTTACTCTTAACTGCCAATGGTTCTTTAATGTAAGCAAGTGCATGCAAGACCTCCTGTTTTTCATCATTATCCAAGAGGGCTAGACATCAGATCTCACTACCTAGAGGGTAGATCTCACTAAGAGGGTAAAGCCCCGAAAAAACTGTGGATTTGAAGTGAAAAATTCCCACTACCTAAGGTTGGATTCAATCCTGGGACCTTTCTGTTCAGAGGCTGACACCTCTGGACCACCCATTCCTTGCTGATCAACAACCAACACTGTAAAATTCATATGGACACTTAATCATGAATGATGACATTATCAAAGACTGGATGAAATATTACCATGAACTCTACCATCACAAGCTAAATGGGAGTCTTCCCAAATGTAAAAGATGAAGTAATAGGCAAATTTAAAAAATGAAAAGCAGCTAACTTTGACAACATACTAGCTGAACTTATACAAGAATGAGGTAATGATAAACAAAGTAAAGTAAAAGAGCCCCGTCATGCCAAGTGGTGTATAGGGAATATGGTGTTAGTGACCATAATTTTTACAGACCTTCGGCACATGATTTTTGGGGTAATGTGGTCAGTATTACACCTGTGCCACTTTACTTTCCCAGAAAAAAATCAGTACCCATTAAAGGCTGGGTGAACCTGGATCTTGTCCTTTGTAGTCCAGTTCACTAACCACTGAGCTATCTCTGCTCCCAATAATTAACATGCAAAATTAAAAACATTGTTATGAACAGTTGTGACATCTGTTGGCCAGAAATTCATAGGCAGCCAGCGTTGATCTTAATGAAGAAAGAATGCAGGCTCAGAAATTGAATAGATAAGAAGTTCTTGCACATATTATACAGAGATCACATCAGCATTAAGGAAGTGCATAACAAAATTCAAAGACCTACAGGGCCAGTTATAGACCTTCTGTTGGAAGGAATAAAAATTAATGTGGCACAGACTTATTACAAGATCACCAGGCCAATGTATAACCATTTTGCAGGGCAAAAGGCAAAAGAAGACACAGCAGACAGAGGAAAAGGTGGGAGGACATCAGAGAACAGACAGGATTAACCTTTGCCACACCTCAGAAAGCTGTCCTTAATCGTAAAGATAGGAAGCTAATTATGAAGCCATCATCAGAAATGACTAATGAATTAATTTAATTAATTTGCATTGGCAAAACACTGCAATTTCTGTCATTATTTTGATTATTTTTAATGGAGATTTATGAATAGATTATTTCTTATATAAATTTATTCAGTTCTTTTGCAATCATAGTATTTTCCGATCTGTGATACTTGTCATAATTAACTATTTATTTTTAATGGAGCTTAGCACTATAACCCTCACTCTCTGTTGATTCTCTCTATGAGCATCCTTCTGATAGTTATTCATAAGTCTACAGTTGCTCTATTTTGTTTCCCCACAATCTGTTTTTCTTATGATTGCCAATTAAATTCATCTTAGATGATGCAGCTAAATGATATCTTTCTGGTAGTATCATATTCCTTAATTATTTTTACTTCTGCAGTATTTGTTCTTCAAAATATTCTTGTGTAGTTACATGAGTAAGTTTTTATCAGATATAAAGTTTTATTTAATTATTTGCTCCAGAATTTTTCCTTGTACTTTTTTATTATTGTTATTATATTGTCCTCTTGTTTTCATTTTAACTTCTTGGAATCTATTATTATTATATTCTATTTGGATACTTTAAATTTCTTTATTCATGGTATTGGTACTTTCTAAGGTTGATGGTGCATTGTTTGGATACAGGAAAATACAGTATACCAGTTTGTTGATGATTCATAAATATGTAATGTTGCATATAACATTTTGCTTTCTAATTTTTATAAAGTTATGTACAATGTTTTGAACCACTTTCTATCTATTTATAGACTATTAACACAACACAATTGTAAATCAATCATGTTTTATAAATGTCAACTTCCTGCATCAAGAAGTGCTGTATTAATGGTACAAACAGGATGAAGGGATTAAAGTCTAAATGTTGCACTATAAAATGGGTAAAAATTGTGCTGTAACATGCACTTATTTACAACAAATTGTAGATGTTAAATCATTATGAAGTAATTTCAACTATAGGATCTTACAGGTTTGATGCCTGTTGATACTCTTTTAGAAAATGAAATCCTGTCTAAACAATTTGTTTGTGTTGGTGAATACAAAACTGTTAGTAGCTGAATCAATGTATGAATGTTGTGGTGTCTTCTTTTAGCTTCAAATGAAATAATATTTATGTACTTGTTTTCTGGCAACTTTGTACTGCTGAAACTAGTCCACTACTAGTCTGTGGCTTTCATAAGTTGAATACTAAGAAAACTATTTCTACATATTTATGGAACCTATATATCCACTAAACAACAGAATAGAAGGAAAGTATTACTGAGTTTAAGAAGTATTCTTACACTGAAATGTGAATATATCTTCAGAGAAAGTAAATACTTTCTTACTATATTTATATTATTTGGTTTACTTTTTGCTTTCCAGGAGTGATTATTAAATAAATTGCTTGACTTTACAGAGAAGTGTAAATTGGAACCTGACACTTTTTGTTATTTCTTTTAATTTATTATTCTTGTTTTTGTAAATAAAACCATCCTCACTGTACTCAAGCAACGTCTGTTACCACTATAAACTTTGATCACACTGGACGATCTCTGTACATTGTATGAAGTCAGATCTCATCTCATCACAGTACATTGTTTTATTTTTCAGATTTGTTATTTCTAACTTTGATGTAATAGATATTTTTTACCAGATGGTAATGTTCCAGAAAGTTGAAAACAGGGGGTTACACACAAGATGACAATAAGGAGACTTCATTAATGTTCTAGAAATCACTACACTGACTGTAAATCATCACTGACTATGGTATAGTTATAAATCAAGTTTATTATATCTTTATCTTGGTCTTCAACAGATAAACATGGTTCATTTAATACTACAGTTCAACTCAATTTCAATCAATACATATTCTGAAGACTATATCTATTACTAATGTCATTGATTCTGAGATGCTCAGGAGATTTATCACTGTTATTTATTTGAGACTTCTGTCCTAGTGGTTTTCTTAATAATTCTACTATCAGTGGCTTTTCTGGTGTTCTGGTTAGTCTTTCTACTTCACCTTGTGGTTTCTTTCAAAGACTCAACTGGTACTATAACTTGGCTTGAATTATTCATGATAATCTATTCTCTGTCTAATTTATATAGCTGAAAATAATCACTGGAATCACGTGAACTATATATATACTTCTCTAATTAAAACACAACTAACTCAGTTTTACAATACACTTATTAACTTATCTTTACAACTAACTGTTTGTCAATATGAAACTTGAGTGGAAAGTCATGAACTATAGTTAATTTGCCTACCCTCTTCTAGCAGCTATTATTCTCTATGTCAATTCCTAAAAATGCTACTGCCATTGTACATTTCCTTATGGGTACAACTGTAACCTATAATGATTACTATTACAGTTGTGTTTATTTTTAGGGTGACGATTCAAGTGCACAAAAAGTTAATCTTTAAATAGAAATTCACTACTTTCTTTTTAAATTTGGTTGTAACTTTTTTGAGACTTTCAATGAAATACAGATAACTAATGGGACCAAGCTATTAGTTTCCTCCTGAGCCACTTGAATTATATATTGTGTGTCATTGTTCTTTAATGAAATGTGAGAGAAGTTGGATACAAGCAATGAGGGAATTCTTGTCTCTTGAGATTGTTAATTGTTGAGTCAACTATATCATTTTGTTTATATTGTCTCTTGTGTTGTTATTTAGCTGAATTGTGATGACAGTCACACTGTATTCCACTGTTATGTTTTTAAAACAATAAAAGTAAGCTTTAGAATTTGGCTTGTTGCATCTACTTATTTTATATTGAATTGAGTGTATTCAAGGAAGGATTATAAGTTGTTAACAATTATGGGCAGGTCTTTTCTAATAAACATTACCATTTTGTGTGTGTGTGATACCGAATTCTGTCTTCTTCTTCCTTTTCTCCTACATTTATTCTTATTTTGTTACATCAGAGGGCTGGCCGTAAGTCTTTGCCCTGACAAAGAAGGAAATGTTATAGACAGTTGAAATTCTACAAAGTGTTTATTCATCTTTAATATTTATGGAACCCACCTGAATTGGAATACTTCTGCCATCTCTGCTTAACCTAAAGGCCATCTGGGTAAGAGACCCTGTTTTTTTTTTTTCTAACTAAACCAGTTATCACTTGCCAGTATGGCATTTCCATTTCTGTCAAACGATTTCTTTAGAATCAAACAATAAACTTCTTTGCAGTGTTGTTATGGGCAGGAAAAAAAGGAAATTCTGGGGGGGGGGATGAGCAAATAATATGCAGAGTTGCTGTAAAGCTGGTAGCAGGAGCAAGTATTAGGGTGTAAGGTACAAGGAAGTGAGCCTGACTAGGACAGGCAAATATGTGGGCTGTAAACCAGGTGGAGATTATTGGAAAGGTTCTAAAATTATGCAGGGAGAAGGGTTTTATAATCTTCCAATAATTTTAACCTGGTTTCCAGCCCACGCATTTGCCTAACTACTCCCAGTCATGCTCACTTCCCTTTTTTACCTGGCCACAACGAACACTGCCACGAAGTTTATTTTCATTCATTTTCAATATTATTTTATTTCTCATATATTTTATTATTTTGCTATGTAGTGTTAAGTTTAATCGCTTACATATACATGTGTGTGTTTGTTTGCGTGCATGTATATGTATATGTGTGTGTGTGTACGTACTGTCCATTGTTCCCGCTGAAGGCTTATTGAGCCGAAATGTCGTATGTGTGTGTTGTCCACCTGCATAAAGCTGAAACAATATCATTTGTTTCCTTTACCCCGTAAATATATAATCAGCAACGAAACAAACATATTTGAAGCCACAGAGATCAAACCTTAAAAAAGAGCTATGTTCATTGTAAGAGTTAATGGTAGTAGTTAGTTGGTAGTTAGTCGAAGGTCCCGGTATCACTGCAAATGAATTAATGGCTCAACAGCATGTGCCAGTGGAATCATCTGAATTAGCATTTCATCCCATTGAAGGGTCCAAACAAAGAAAGGCAGCTGCAGTTCCCATTATAACAGCCACAACAAACGCTAAAAGACATTAGACGTAACCGGACCGAAAGTGAACACAGCCAAACTGTCCTTCGTCACACGATATCATCATTCATCGTAAATAATCGGAATATCGAAACACGATCCGGATAAAATGCACGGCTCACGGTGTGCACATAGCACTAAACTCAGTAGCTTCCGCAGCAAGCAGGACTTGGAATATGAGGAAACTGCAACAAGGAACACTTTTCAAACAGAACCTCAACGGTTCCTGTTGCCTATCCGCCATATTGGCCGGATGTCCTCATTCATTAATTCAATGCAAGAATTAATCAGAATAAAGATGTTGATCTAGAACAGGAATAGGAGACCATGGTTGAGTTGAGGAAATATTAACCCTGGAGTTAATGGCTGCTCATATTTTCCCTGGATTATCTGCACATATATTGGCGAATCTGTCAGCACCATGGCAAGTCGCTCTACTTTCCCCAGAGAAAATTTAAATAATTTTTATTTTCAGGGTAAAGGTAAACCCAAGGCCATGTCAATCTTTTTTTTTTTTTTAAGTCAAAGAAAAATAAAATTTTCTCAAAGGACAAGAATAAATAACTTTTTTTTTTTTTAAAAAAAGGCATGTGCATAAAATGCAACACTTCATGGTAGCAAGCATAGTCTTTGGTATTTGTCTTTCTTACTTTCTTCCTCATTTTCCTATTGTTCAACGTCGAGGGGAAGCTATATAGTTTAACGTCTTTTGCTCATCTGTTGTCTCTTCAGTTCTTTCCTAGTGTTTCTAATATTCCATCAATCCAACTTTTTCTTGATTGGCCTTTGGGTCTGACATTTAGTTGCTGAAATAAAAGTACAAAAGACAGCACAAAATTATGACTGGTCAGTTAGTGACCCAACAGTCTATGGACCATTGCCTTTTGGCCTAAATGTCATATAAATATTGCTACGATGTAGCAAAGCAAAAGAAGTGTAATTTGACACTCTAACTAGTATAGTGACGTCGACCACCCCCTCTCCCACATGTACAACAAATACGTTAAGATAGAAATACGGGAAGGAGGTTGCGTCGATTTTTCTTTTTAGTGATGGATAACGTCCAAACTCTTCTTAAATGAGGACCCAAACAAAAGGATATGGTTTGTCGGAGTATGACGTATTTCAGGTCAAAGGTTAAAGGGTTGTCTAGGGGTAAAGGCAAAAAAAAAATGCATCAAGATGTCTACAAATACGAAGTTGCTGTAAAGCTGATGCTAAGAATGGAAATTTTTTTTTTTAAGGGGGGAAACATGTTATAGTTACCAGTTTTGCGTAGGTGAGGATCAAAGCAACAGCAGAACGACGTTTCGGCCCAGTAGGCCTTCAGCTGGAACAATAAATAACATAAATATATATACACACATAAATCTAGCTAAAAAAGGGGTATTGTCATGATATCCACATGATGTGGGTTAACCCATCGCATTGTTACCATCATCTGGGGGTGGAAAGAAGGGTTTTAACTTTTTTTTTTTTTTTTTTTTTTTGCATAAACATTTTAACAAATTGTTAGTCTTTAGTTCGGAGTGGTGCCACATTCCCATACCCGCTCCGTTGAAATTTTCAGTAACTACTTCTTCTAAGTCTTCGTCCACTGATTGTTGCCTTGATTGAACGTGTTACATTCTCTTCCACCGACGATTTTTTTTGTTCCTGCTTTCATCCATCGAGGCACCCCGTTCCTCTAACGTGTACGTTGTTACATGTACGTTGTTACGTGTACGTTGTTACGTGTACATTGTCCTCCACTTTGTTGCCCCCTTCCTGTAAGAGTTGATTTCAATTTTGACCAATTTTTTAACGCCCCTTGAACAAAGTATTGGCAGTCCCTGCTACCGTGTCAACCAGGAGACAAATAATAATACATTAATTTGATAATGAAGGTACGCTCCCGAGGCGAGATAGATCAGAGAATCATTTCAGGAGAAGGGGTGTTTACAACACTGAAAACATGTTTTAAATAAAATCAACATCAACATCATGTGCCATACCGGTTAGCGTAGGCGATCATGTCCTTCCACAATCTTCTATCCACAGTGCGTCGTATCAATTCTAGGTTGACTGTTTCCCATGCCATGATACAACGCTATCTAGTATTTTCTCTCTTTGTCGTCCGCGATCTCTCTGTCCCTGTATTTTGTACCAGGTATACCAGCTTTCCTCTTCTCCCGGTGTGCCTAAAAAATGCATAAAAATCAACAACAGAAAAAAAAACAAAGAACAATAGACAGCCCGAAGCAGGATCGAACCTATTACTCCTCGACACAGCACCTTGCCCAATAAACCTGCGCTAGAGCACAGACCTACACACGATTAGCTAAGCAACTGAAGAGCGATCTCGTTGCCACAAACTGTTACCTGCCCACGATAATATATGCATCCACCTTAGGCTGTTGACGTGAGACATGTCAACTAGGTGCAGCCACTCTCTGTTCAACCCGTCGAGCACGCTCTGTGAGTCGGTTAAAATGACCGCATGTGTCGTCAACAAAGTGTTCTCTACCCGGATGCATTATTTTTGTAACCTAAAGATCATTCAATGTCAACTTTATCTTAAGCCCGCGGGCTGAGAGGGTTATCCCCAAAACACCCACAGCTTGTGACATCTTCATGTGCGAGCTATAGCCGGCTGACGTCATTTTACCTACAACTGCCCCTGCTGGCAATGCTGAAAACGTCACTAGCTTTCATTATCATCATCGCGTGTCTTCTCCGCAACGAAGGTTGGCTACCATGGATCGCCATTCTACTCTGTTTCTTGCTTTGATGGTGCAAGCTGACATAGATTGACTTGTTCATCTTTTGATGTTACTCGTCCATGTTAGTCTTGGTCTGCCTCTTTTACCTCGTATTTTTCCTTCCAATATTACTTTTAGTAGGCTGTTGTGTCTTTTAACATGCCCCAAAAATTTCATTTGTCTTGTCTTAATTGTATTTAGTACTCTTTTTATTTTCAGTTGTTTTAAAACTTCATCGTTTGTTATCTTTTGTTTCCATCCAATTCTACCTATTCTTCTATAAATCCACATTTCAAAGGCTTCAATTTTCTGTTCTGTTTTCTTGTCTAATGTCACTAGCTTTGGGTGATCTTTTTAAGCCCGCGAGCTTGAGATATAATCGGCGTTATATGAGGTAGATACGTTATTATTATTTGTTGTTTTTTCTACATTTTGATCAAATCAAGTACTTGTCTGGAAATACAGTGTTTACTATTTTAAACTGAAATACGAGCACTGTGTGTGTGGCATGTGTACGTGGTCTGGTGTAGTATGTGTGTGTGAGGTGTGTGTGTGTATGGTATATGTGTATGTGTGGTGTGCATGGTGTATATGCGTGTGTGTGTGTGTGTGTGGTGTGTGTGCATGGTGTATGTGTGTGTAGTGTGTGTGTAACCCAAGTGTCCTATTAAATTCGATACTTACATCATTTAATCCACAGCCTCCTATATAGATGGCCCGCGAGCAGAAAATAAAATCCAAAAAACCCTCCAACTAGCGAGACATTGTCAGTTATGGAAGCTCTAAACGGCTGACTACGTCAATCTACCCCCCACAGCCACCCCTGCTCGCAAAACTGAAAACTGTCACGCTAGTTTTCGGATCGGAGCCATAGCGTTGGCTGTGACCTAATCTAGGTGCCACAACAAAGAGTGGTTACTCTGTACTAGATAACATGGGAAACAACTTCACCTCAAAAGACAAATTGAGAAGCAATGACAATAGAAAATTGGTTGAAACTATACTTTGTTACAGACATGCACGAAAATTAGAACATGCATTTTAACTAAACTTTGTATCAGACATACATAAAAACATAAATGTTTTCATAATAAACTTTGCACCAGAAATACAGAAAAACGGGTTAAACTAAACTTCATATCAGACATACCCAAATTAAGTGCAAAATGTTTTTGCACTTAAACTTTATAATACGAATTAAATAATCTTTAAGAATAAAAGGATGGAAATGGCAGGATAAAATTGCTAATATAGAATTATGGAAATGTACCAGTCAAATACCAGTGGATGAAGAGATACAGCGAAGACGATGGCGCTGGATAGGACACACACTACGGAAGCCAACTGAGAGTATTACACAACAGGTCCTTTTTTGGAAACCCCAGAGGAAAAGACAAAGAAGAAGACCAAGAAATTCTTTGAGAAGACAGACAGAAGCAGAGATGAAGATGATCTTAAAAGAATGGCAAAAAAACAGAACGACTTGGAAAGTGTTGAAGACCTATGCTCCACTGGGAGCTGAAAGGTAGAAGAAGAAGAAGCTTTATAACAGACATATACAAGAACATTTTTAAAACAAAACTTTGCATTAAACAAACATTAAAACAAAACAAATTGTTGATACTAAATTTATTATATCAAGCATAAACAAATATATAATGTAATTGATTCTATTTAGTGAATATGACATACACAGCAACTAATTCACGCCCACGACAAACGACGATGTGAATTAAGGCCACGATGAAACAAACAAGGGACTACAATTCTGCAGCGGTAGGAGGAATAGCTGTCGGTGTGAAATATTTGGCCGACTAGGATAGACTGCTGCGGATACATACCAGCTGCTATGTATAAGTGGCTAGGTAACGACAATTGTATTTATTGAATTATAGGACGTCTCGTTCAGACGAGAACGAATTTAAACTGTCCCCTAATGCTCTTGTTTAAGTATCAGTAGAGTGATAGTGGATAGCACGCTGGCATCATGACTCAGTGAACGTGGGTTTTACTACAGCCAACTATAGATTTACTTAGGCCAGCGTGCAGAAAATAAAAGATGAAAACCCTCCAACTAGCGTGACGTTGTAAGCTTTGCGAGCAGGGTGGTTGTGGGTAGAGTACGTCAGCCGTCTATAACTGAAAACGTCAGCATAGTCGAGGGTTTTCACGTTTTATTTCCTGCCCGTGTAAAAGAGTCAATCTACAGTTCATCACCGTCAAGCATCCATGCCTGCTGACGTAGGTGAACATGTCTCTCCACAACTTTCAATCTTGACAGTTATTTATAGTTAGCTGTGGTTTAATCCTAGTTTGACACTCCCTAGTTAAGTCCATCATGCAACACGAGTACGTTGTTAACTGAGCTGTGGTTTAATCCTAGTTTGACACTCCCTAGTTAAGTCCATCATGCAACACGAGTACGTTGTTAACTGAGCTGTGGAAAGAAAATGGCAGCGAGAAGAGCGCCGAGTCACTCAATTTCTGCAATGAAATTTAACAAATACTTAACTCATCTACAGCTGTTACATGATACAGGACATCCTAATTTAATTAGTTCTTGTCGACCAAGAGGACGAATAAGGCGGTAGTTACAGCTCACAACAACTGACGATCTGCTGCTAGTTCTTGTAGATCTTCTTAGTCCCATGGTTGAGCTTTCCCTTGTAATGATTCTGCGTGATTATTCTGTTCGTTTTCCTTGTTTTATTTTACCAGATGGTTTCCACAGGAATACCCGATGGGCATGTCTTTCTATAGAAGCAAAGGCATCAATATGCACCAAGATGCGTAGAGATGCGAAGCTGCTGTAAAGCTGATGATAATAGCAATACTTAAAAAAAGGGAAGAAAAAAGTGGTATGGTGACAACAAGTGGTATGTCTTTCTATATCCATTCTGAGGACATGACCGATGTGATTCCAACGCCTTCTCATAAAGCTCGACACGTATTCTTTAGTCCTATCTTATAGTTTGAAATATATTCTCTTCAACTTATGATTGGATCTCCGGTGACATTTATTTTTAAAAGCAGTTAATTTCCTATGGACTGTTTGTATTTCCAGCTTCCACAATATCCTTATTTAGGGTTACCATAATTTCCCCGGGCATATTCTCAATTTCAAATGTGTTACACCCAACCACTTGCCCCCTGTTTTTCCACAGCACTGTAATTATTCTCCTGTTCCTTGTTTACCTCACAGCGTTGCTACTTCATGTTTGTCTAGCATCACCCGTGTTCTTTGTTCTAGTTAGATATCTTCATTTCGCTATCCGTTTGTGTTGTATTTGTTTTCTGAAGAAGGCAGCACGTAGGCCGAAAAGTCAATATTTTGTTTTGTCCTGTTTTGTAGAGCTGTCACAATACTTGAAAGGAGTGTATGTTACACCCCACTACTTACTCCCTGCCACCAGCTTTACCGCAGCACTGCAGTTACGTCCCTGTTACATGTTAAATAATAATCTGGGAAAACATGTTTTTAATCCGCGCTTATGATCGAAAATTAGACATGTGAATTTACCAATTTTAATTTTCATATTTTCAATGTTTCAAATATATAAAACTCTAATATTTCTCACGGACAAACGTGGAATAAATAATCCATGAAATTCATGGCGGATAAAGGAAAAGAGCATTGATTGTAACAGCAGGTGGTTTAACCAATTCTACAATCGTAAAGCATTCGAAGCTTCACTCCTGAATTAGAAAAGTAACCATAACTGCATCCCTGGACAGCGAAAAAGATCAACGAGGAATTTATCAAAGGGCCATCATAAAAAGGGAGCTCTTAAAAAACATAAAGAAACAATCAGCATTTTTTTCGCGCACATCTTGAGAAAAGAAATGTTGAAATATTTGGTTGTAGCTGGTAAAATACAAGGAAAGAGAGATAGCGGACGACACAGAGAGAAGATACAAGATAGCTTGATATCATGGCATGGCGAACAGTCAACAACAGAATTGATAAGTTGCACTGTGGACAGACAATTGTGGAAGGACATGATCACCTAAGTTAATAGGTATGGCACACGATGATGATCATAGCTCATCACGTGTCCAGTGCAATTCTGAGATGCTAAAAATATCTCAGTTCTCCGCCATTTCTGCTCACAATGTCAATGTGGAAAAGCCATTCTCTGTTATTCAAAAGCTAACGTCTCACAAAAAATCATGGCAACAAACACACATTTGTGGGCTGTTAAAGGGAAGTAACTCTCACTGCTGAAACATGACTGAATTTTGAGTAGACAGCTAAACAGTGGACTTTATTGTTGTATTGTTATATGTCTTTATTATAATGCTTACCCAGACTGCAATAACTTAGCTATTAAAACTTCCAACATATTATATGTTATTTCATTTTAACTGTATGAAATTTTATGGCTTTGTTTCTTGGTATGCACTTCTAGCTGACAAAAAGTAAAGAGCCTCGTTACGCTAAGTGGCGTATAGGGAATTTGGGTGTTACTGCCCATAACTGTTACAGACCTTCAGAATATGATTTTTTTTTTAAATTTTTTTTTTTTTTTTTTTTTTGGGGGGGGGGGGAGGGGGTAATGTAGTCGGTACTACGCCCATGCCACTTTATTTTCCCAGAAAAAAATCCGGTGCTCTTTAAGGCTGGGTGTACATGAAAGCCGTCGATCAGGATCGAACCCTACCACGTGTACTTTGTAGTCCAGTTCACTAAAGCTCTTTCCGTTCGGAAGCTTTTTATCGACATAACGGAAGAGATTTTAGAGACAAAATTGTTCATGGTTTTAAGAATCAATTTACATGTTTATATTTAACTAACATATAACATATTATATCTGAGTATTTAGATAATTGAACAAGCTATTAAATTTCACTAATATCAAGATGATACAAGACTTGTAAAAAGAATATGGTTTGGTGGCGTTCACACTAATAAAGTTGAGCATGGCGCACTATGCGGCGGAACGTATGCTGCCGAAATCGGCATGGCGCACAGTGCGGTGAAACGTACGGAAAGAGTTAAAGAATGAGCTATCGTGGTTTTTTTAATTGACAGATGTTCTTTATTGACTGACAAGAGTCAGACTGGTACGGTGACTTCATTGTTACTCTTCAAGATATCTGAACTCTCAGTCCATGTTTGTTGCATATAACACAAGAACAAACACATCTAGCAGCGAAATCGAAGTTGTCAACAAACAAGTAACGTCTTTATCTTCTTACTTAATGTCGTTGCACAGCTGTTTGTCACTGATATTTTATTTTCCTTACTGATTTCCTCATTTTAAAAAACAGATTATGCATGCAGAGCTTTTATTCCTTCTTCTAAAGAACAGTTTACCAGAGCTCTATTATTCCACTCCCATATAGCTAGAAAATTGTAACACTATACCAAGCTTCCGAAGCACACTTACATTTGTCGAATATATATTACTTTTACCAAATTATATTATAATATTATATCTATGAGATATCAAAGTGAAATTGAAAACAGTCAGTAAATGAGTTGTGAAAGTAATGGAAAACTTCAACTATATTAGTAGTAGGAAACTCTTTGTACAGAGCTTCGCAGCAGGAGCAAATTTGATCATCAGTAGAAGAGCCCCCGTCGAGCAAGTGTTTCGACCCATTAGCTTCTTGACACTCTAGGGGAGGTGGGCCCGCCTGGGTCATGATTCCCAGGCGTCGACCTCCTGCTGCATTGCCTTTAAGGCTTACACAGTATGTTCGGCACAAGACAACTACTTTTAATACACAAAACACTCGAAAATAGTTTAACCAAGGCTTACACAGTATGTTCGGCACACAATAACTACACTTACTAAGCAAACATATTACATTAGAGTGGAGAGAAGTATAGAAGATGTCCACGAACAAGGAGGGGTGGAGAGATTCTAGCCGTGGACTATGCTCCAACATGGGGTTTAAAAGGCTTTGATTGATCCACGTGAGTTGTGAAGATCAGTGACCATTAAGTTCTGAAAGTTTACTGGAGCGCGATCCGAGCCTTTCTGGCAGGAAAAAAGTCTATATGTGATTCGTCTACTGTGCATTCAGTCTAATTATAAGTAATTGTAGCTTTAAATAATGGTTCATAATTGAATTTCAAAACATCAGAATGTGTCGCAACAGTGGTCCATCTTTGAAAACATTATTCTCCGAAGTCTTACAACAATCACTAACACACACGAATGTGAACGCACGCGCGCGCACACACACACACACAAGTGAGCTATAAAATTCACGTTTATGTGTGGTGTCACACACCTTTAGAGAGCACAACAGACAATATCCCACTGCGAACAGTGACACTGTTGACTGAACGTTTGCCAATGCAGATTGGAAATGAGGTTCCCACGGCGTATTTATGTCGAGCCGGTCTACAGATCCAAAACATGTCCTTCAAATAGGTTAAGTGCTACTGAGTTCTGACCTCCAAGACAGACATTTCGCATACAAGACCATTGGTATGTATAATAAACTGTTAACAACTAGATCTGGAGGCGGCTCGTTTTTCTGTGTAATATATGCTGTGATTATGAAACTGAAAAACTGAAGAAGAAGATGATGGTGAGGAGGAGGAGGAGGAGGAGGAAGAGGAGGAGGAGGAAAAGTGGATGAAAAGGAGGAAGATGATGAGGAAGAAGAGGGAGGATTAGTAAGAAGAAGGGAATATCTAAAGAGATATGAAGCTGAATGAGCTGAATTTAATAGACTCGTGTCATCTTCACCCAAAAGTTTTTTGCAAAATTTGTAAGATCATAGTTAAAATGCCACAATGTAGTTAAAGCAAACAACCGTGCCGCTAGTATTGAAAAGCTCATACATCGTATGTTTTATGTTAAAGCTGAGCCTGTACAAATTACCTTTGGCAGTTCAACATTAAAAAAAAACAGGTTAAGCTGTCTTGTTTGGGCAATAATTCTATTTGCCTGCCTAGTTTAGGGGAACATAAGTGCCTGCGACTTCCGGACGCAAAAACAGGGTCTGAGCCCCATCAGCTGACCAAGACCTGGTAGTTTTACCTCCAAGTGCTCTCCCCTGGTAACAGTCTGCGTCTAAACAGCATATAGGGCACATAGGGCAAAACTACAATATCAAAAACACAAACCTTGCGTGCCAAAATGGCACATATTGCAGAGATCACTGCTTCTAAAATCTATCGTTCTGTTTCCATAACAATGCTTTTTACAATGACAGCTTGTCAAGCCATCGATCATTTACTGATATAGAGGACCCAAAATTGCAGTACACTGGACAGGACTAGTGGTTTCCCAGTACCACCTGGGATAGACGAACTCCAACTTCTCCATTAAGAGCTGAGAATGTCAAGAAAACCACTACGACCCGTCACATTAAGGAGTAAAAAGGCATCAACTCGTGGCATTACATAAAAAATAATAACAAAAACAACATGCCTGGTTTCTTAGCGCCCTTGTGAGTCATTATGGAGCAAACATGATAATTTGTTTACGATCTTTCTTAATTCTTCCATTTTGTATGCCCACAATCGTTTTTCATTCTTCCAATTTGTTTGCCCACAATAGTTTTTCATTCTTCCAATTTGTATGCCCACAATCGTTTTTCATTCTTCCAATTTGTTTGCCCACAATAGTTTTTCATTCTTCCATTTTGAATGCCCACAATCGTTTTTCATTCTCCCAATTTGTTTGACAGTGTCTGGATTTGTTTGAGTAATCTTGTCCAGTGTGTGGCATCATGATTCCAGTTTTTCTTTTATATACTTTTTCTTTGAATAATTCATCTTTTAAGACAGGTTGGCCAGGTTGTTATATGTTGTGACATGTCCTTACCAACACATATTCCTTCTCATTGCTTGTGTTCAAGCTCATTATATGGACCTACGTTGTTGGTGATGTTTTACGAAACGTTCTTGAATCATAATAGGTATAATTTTAACGAACCTTCTGAAACTGCCATAGTTGTTTTAGCTGGTACTAATGAATTCGTGCACGGAGTCGGATGCAACAGGCGCATTATTTCTTATCAGGAAGAGACTAAATGATAATCGTCAAATTAAAAACTGGTCACTGATTAATCTACTTTTTCTCTCGCTTATCGAACTTTTCATTGCCTTGTTTTTTTCTGCCCGGAACATTCAACAAAAAATTGTTTTGGGACTGCTTACCTAGTTCTTCGATTCTCAGCCTGCCGAATCAAATACGACATGTACAATAAAATATAACTTCGGTGTAGAGATTTATGCTCAAATGAGAGAACAAACAAAACAATAGAATATGTGATTGTCACCTTCACGAAAGGATCAGAGTTTTCATTCCCTTCTCTGCATTTATAAATATAGAATACAAGACTACTACTACTTGTGGCTTATATATCATATCAAGATATGTATTCACTTGAGTTATGATGTGTAACTAAAGAACTGTGTGAATAATCTTTTGTATGAGATCTAGACGACGTATTGTGTCATCACGTGAGTCAACACACGATTGTTGTACAGAACATTTAGAGTTACGTATTCTCTACTGTGTTGTGTATAATTATCAAGGTTGTATACATCACTGATACGCACCTGGATGATCCTAGAAACTGGTTTGGGGAACCTGACCTCTTGTTCACAGTAAACACATGAACTAACCTGGTGCCCTAACACCAGGACAGACTTGGGCTAATTTATATTCTAGAACACTGTAAGACGAGCTTAAGAGAGGCGAACAACTTGAGAATGTAGATCTTTAAGATTAGATACGATCGAGCAACGAAGAGAAGAGGAGTAAGATCAAAAATAAAAGAAGAAAACGAATATGAAAAAACACGAGCGTAGCTGTTTTGAATTTCTTAAAGCAATATCAGGCACGGCAAATTAAAAAGTGCAAAATCAGACTTGGGTAGACAGATTTTAATTCTCGAGAAGTCTTTGTTGTGTGAAGCAACAGATACAGTGGGGAAGTGTTTAAATATGATGTGTAACATAGAAAACAATCTCGTCACGTCACGTGTGTAGCGTGCGAAATATAGTGTTGGTGTCCATATTATGCTGACCATTACCACATTTCGAGAAACGTGGTCAGCACTACGCAAGGTAGACCGTCTTTCACATCACGTCACGCCACGTGTGTAGCGTGTGAAATATAGTGTCGGTGTCCATATTATACTGACCATCAATACATTTTGAGAAACGTGGTCAGCACTACGCTAGGTAGACCGTCTTCCACATTAAAAAATAATGTACCCATTTAAACCTGTAGTAGTGTCAGGGCTGTATTAAACGTTGGGTTTACCCCTACTTTATTGACACAACAAACCAGGTGCTGTTCAAGAAAGAACAATAAGCAAAACGTTCGGCCATTGGAATTTTAGTTTGCTTTTGACTTGCCTCTTGAAGTTAAATGTTGACACACATCAACCAAGATAAGAATTAAGGAAACATGGCGGAAACCAACGCTGGTGGCAGGCTGAACTACAGTATTTAAAGGAATGGTGTTTAGCATACGGAGGTCAGCCAATTTTTGGGGGGATTCATTTCGAAAATGTTAGGAGACTAGAGAGCATTCAGGGGTTCATTTAGAGAAACCTAGGAGACTAGAGAGCATCCAGGGGTTCATTCCGAGAAACTTAGGAGAGTAGAGAGCATTCAGGGGTTCATTCCGAGAAACCTAGGAGACTAGAGAGCATTCAGGCGTTCATTCAGAGAAACCTAGGAGACTAGAGAGCATTCAGGGGTTCATTCAGAGAAACCTAGGAGACTAGAGAGCATTCAGGGGTTCATTCAGAGAAACCTAGGAGAGTAGAGAGCATTCAAGGGTTCATTCAGAGAAACCGAGGAGACTAGAGAGTATTCAAGGATTCCTTCAGAGAAACCTAGGAGACTAGAGAACATTCAGGGATTCATTCAGAAAAACCTAGGAGAGTAGAGAGCATTCAAGGATTCATTCAGAGAAACCTAGGAGACTAGAGGGCATTCAAGGATTCATTCAGAGAAACCCAGGAGACTAGAGAGCATTCAGGGATTCATTCAAAGAAACTTATGAGACTAACGAGCATTCAAAAAGGCTGATACAGAAATATGTCTTAGAAAAAATTATCGAGAAAGATTTGTTTCAGAGGAAGATGTTTGGCTTTAGGTAGATACTTCGGGTCTCTAAAGATATTCTTGCTTATATGGGAGATCAAGGTGAGGGATATACAGATTTCATTATAAGTTATCAACGGAAATTATATATGATTGTATGCTAAGTAAAAGAAGTAACGTGGATTTAATCACAGAATATGTAGCGTGTATACCATCGACAGTAGCCTAGATATATATATATATATATACAGACTTTCCACTAACTATGTAATTTAGTTTATCCTATTAGGGCCTCACCAAGTTTAATTTAGTTTATCCTATTAGGGACTCACCAAGTGTAATTTAGTTTATCCTATTAGGACCTCACCAAGTTTAATTCAGTTTATCCTATTAGGGCCTCACCAAGTTTAATTTAGTTTATCCTATTAGGGCCTCACCAAGTTTAATTTAGTTTATCCTATTAGGGCCTCACCAAGTTTAATTTAGTTTATCCTATTAGGGCCTCACCAAGTTTAATTTAGTTTATCCTATTAGGGCCTCACCAAGTTTAATTTAGTTTATCCTATTAGGGCCTCACCAAGTTTAATTTAGTTTATCCTATTAGGGCCTCACCAAGTTTAATTTAGTTTATCCTATTAGGGCCTCACCAAGTTTAATTTAGTTTATCCTATTAGGGCCTCACCAAGTTTAATTTAGTTTATCCTATTAGGGCCTCACCAAGTTTAATTTAGTTTATCCTATTAGGGTCTCACCAAGTTTAATTTAGTTTATCCTATTAGGGCCTCACCAAGTTTAATTTAGTTTATCCTATAAGGGCCTCACCAAGTTTAATTTAGTTTATCCTATTAGGGCCTCACCAAGCTTAAATTTAGCCCTGATGGTAGGCGCCCTTCAATACGGAAACGGCACAAGATGACGATGAACGATAATGGAGTTGCCCTAGTTTCTGGGGTCTCTCGAAGGTGGGAGTGGGGAGGGAAGTTAAATAGTGAGGTGTTGTTAAAAGTGAAGGTCCCATATGCTGTGAAGGATACCATACACTTTCTCCCAGTTATTAACCTGTTGATATTTCTCGCCTATGGGAAACTATAGATTTCTCGCTAATGCCCAGCCTATTGTTACACCGCTGGAGACTTTGCAAAGAAAACGTGCTGTGCTCCTACTTCCCTCCCCTCTCTCTCTCTCTCTCTCTCTCTCTCTCTCTCTCTCTCTCTCTCTTTTACTTTTTCCACATATTTAGTTCAGGGCTTACTTTACGCCATCTTGACTCACCTGTAATATACCGGACACATGGGTGACTGCTGACAGGTAAACCCGCCGTTTCACTGTGTCTCCTGCCACGACAATCTCCTGACGTAGTATATTAGTTGTGTGCATTATTCTTCGAGCGGTACGACGAGATTGCTTGTCTTTTTAAAAAAATTATTATTAAGGACTGTTCACAGCGATCTGTTATTGTCAAATGAAAACAGGACCTTGTCGTTAAATAAGACACGCTGTACGTGTAACCAGGCTCTCACTGAGGAAGTTAATTCATGTTGACAACAGGCAGCTCAGATTGTGTAGTCCAGCAGCTGTGTGCACTTTTCAGCCAAGACTACACACATTTTGATTACGTGATTATGTTTTTATTTTTAAAATAAGATCACGTTTTCAGGATTTTGGTAAGTAGAAAGTTGACATTTGTGTTAATGATTGGTGATCGTAAATCGCTTCGACGCATCGATAGTCTTGAAATTTGTGTACAAATATTAATTAGCAATGCTATCATCATCATCATCATCAAGTACCGGGCCTGCTGGCGTAGATGATTATGTCTCTCCACAATTTTCGATCTCGGCAGCTATTTATCATTTCTGTTGTTGACCTTCTGCCAAGCCATTCTCTTAAACTGTCTAGTATTTTTTCTCTTTGTTTTCCTTTATCTTTTCGTCCCTCAATTTTCCCTGTTGTTACATTATATTCAAGTTGTTCTCTTCTCATTACATGGCCAAAAAAATGATGGTTGTTTTTTTCCTAATTTTGGAAATTAGCTCTCTTTTTACTTTGGCCTCTTTCAGAACGTTTTCATTACTCTTCTTTGCTGTCCTTGGTATTGTCAACATTCTTCTGTAAAACCACATTAGTGACATTTCTACAGACTCCAGTGATTTCCCTGTTTGTTATCCTATTGTCCATGATAGCAATACTATACCTTACTTAAATTTATGTTTTGTTAAACTGTCACCACACCTCGTAGGAGTGTACGTTACATCTTACTACTGAATGAGTTATGATCGTAGGAGAAAAAGGAGAAGAAAGAGCGAGGTTTTGAGGGCCAATCTTTCCTTGATATTTATGTTTAAAGTGTGATCGCCATGTTTTAGCTATGGCTCTGTTATTCAACCAATCTTCCAGATAATTATTTCCTTAAATTCGTTTGTAGGAATATCAGAGAAAGTTAACTGTAGACGTTACCTACCCACACCCAGAACAGTAAACTCAATCATCAAAAATGTCATTCCTCCTTCCTTGACGACAAACAGCTATTCCCTTAATAAGGGACTCAAGTCTCGAATTTCCTTGTAGATAAAGTCTCCTACCTCTACTACTCAAGAGCACAGTAATGAAAACAACTGACTCATATCCACAAGATCTCATCCATGTCTATACAGATGGATCTGCATTCAAAGTCACACTGAATGCAGGGTATGTCGCCGTCATAGTTGCCAAATTTACCCCCAAGATGACACCCAGTGAATCCTTCGACCCTGCCGAAAGTTCTGCTCCAACTACGCAGCGAAAACAAAATGTTTGAAAAGGCTCTAGGCAAAATAATGGCAGACTTTAGAAACGATACCGTTCCAAGTGGAGATATTGTTGTATGTTTTATCTGACTCAGAACCCCCCCCCCCCCAACCCTCCAACCCTCCAACCCGCGAAATATAATCTATCGACTGATACATCCAACTTTCAATATATATGCTGCTCACATTTCACGGCGTCTAAAATATTTTAATAAAAATTAGATAGTATCTAAGTCTCGCACAAAGCTGCCCAGAGCAGAAACAGCAATATCTTGGACCTTCACAAGAACAGCTACTCTAACCACCTGCAACCGTTCAAGAAATAGGGGGAAAAGTTATTGAGAGTTGAGTGACGTTGTATCGGGTCATTCAAGTTAGGCGGAGTTATGTTGAGTTGTAAGAATGACGAAGACACGCAAATTATAATTAGATGCGGAAACTCTGACTCCCAATGGGATTTCGCATGTGGGATTTCAGAAAGTAGATTAGATGCTCGACAGCAGAACAAATTAACTATGGAGAGGTTAAAGTTAGAGTAAACATATCTGACAGCAGGCAAGAGTTGGAATGTGTGATCTAGAATAACGAAGAATTAATGTAAGTAGCCGTTTTCACAATGTCAAGATAATAGTATAATAGTGTGGATTTTATACGTTTGGGGTTGTTCCGTCAATGTGTGCTCTTGAAATGTGCATTATTTTTTTTTTCTCCGGCTTTTGTGGTGAGGCGAATTTTGTTTGTTCTATTTCATGATGGAGGGGTAAGGACTTCATTATGACACACGATGAGCTGGTCACATGGTCAGTGCTCGTATATGGAGGGGTAAGGAGGTCATTATGACACACGATGAGCTGGTCACATGGTCAGTGCTCGTATATGGAGGGGTAAGGAGGTCATTATGACACACGATGAGCTGGTCACATGGTCAGTGCTCGTATATGGAGGGGTAAGGAGGTCATTATGACACACGATGAGCTGGTCACATGTCAGTGCTCGTATATGGAGGGGTAAGGAGGTCATTATGACACACGATGAGCTGGTCACATGGTCAGTGCTCGTATATGGAGGGGTAAGGACTTCATTATGACACACGATGAGCTGGTCACATGGTCAGTGCTCGTATATGGAGGGGTAAGGACTTCATTATGACACACGATGAGCTGGTCGCATGGTCAGTATTCGTATATGCGTGTGAGTCCTAATTTTACCCCTAAACATGCCCCGTGGTTGACACTCCGACTGTGGCAGGCTAGATCTTGATTTGACGTAGGAGTTTTCCTTCTCGTAGAGTGGATGCCAGTCATGGTTGTTGCGTCCACCCTGCTCGTAAATATGCATTAGAAAACTATCTTAAGAAAAATAACTGTCTTTACATCAATAGCGATGTCTGCCAGGGAGGACATATACGACCGGAGAATGAAGGCTGCTCGTCCAGCGCAATCGCTACGTGATGTTCTGGACTGAGTTTTTATTTCGCCCCCGCTCTACTGGGATTCGAACCCGCGTTCTCTAAGATGAAAGGAACTATGCTCTGTTCAACAGTTTAGACTAGAATCATTTGCCGTTTACATGTACAAAAACATTAATTTTTTGGCCTACAGTAAACATGTTATTGCTGTTGACTGTATGTTGTGTTCATGTTGTTGAAGTCCGTACAAGCAGATTATGTACGCCCTTCGCTCGACCAGACGATCGAACGTAAAGGGTACAATAACATCTCAGACGACTGAGCGTAAAGGGTATAATTACATCTCATACGACTGAGCGTAAAGGGTATAATTACATCTCATACGACTGAGCGTAAAGGGTATAATTACATCTCATACGACTGAGCGTAAAGGGTATAATTACATCTCATACGACTGAGCGTAAAGGGTATAATTACATCTCATACGACTGAGCGTAAAGGGTATAATTACATCTCATACGACTGAGCGTACAGGGTATAATTACATCTCAGACGACCGAACGTACATGGTATAATTACATCTCATACGACTGAGCGTACAAGGTATAATTACAGCTTACACGTCACACCTTTAGGGCACACTTTAACAGAGATACTGCTAATATCATACGATGAGCTTTTAATTGTCCACCTCAAGAGGTCTATTTCTGATATCATTTTGTATGTTTGCCTATTCACCCGGTATATTCGTCAACATGTTTACACGCTTGGTGAACTCTCTATGCTCCAACAATTAACATTTATCACATTTTCTTCATGGAAACTAAGAAAGAAAGAACTCCGCCACGCCTCAAGTGTAACGTGTAGGCAATATGACGTTAGGGCCCATATTTGTTTCCATCGTAGGGACATTATTTTGAATATAATCTATCAGCACAACGCCAGTGTTGCTTTTCTTGTCCAGGTAATATCTCTGGTGCCTATTTAAGGCTGTTGGAAGTCGACTTCATGTTCTCAGTAGACCGTTGCACTAGCAAACATCGCTTTGCCGTGGTTTTCTCTCTGCATCGAGAGCAGGCCTATTTTTGAATAGGTGGGATTTAAGCTACAGTATATGGCCTGTTACATTTACACAAACGACTGGATGCGGGTTGATATAGATCTTTAACAGTAATTGTCAAAGGCTACTTTTTAATGCAACTGATCTCATGGTGTAATATTTGGTAATATTGTATCAGTAAGTTCTGCAGCAGATTGCATACTTATGTTCAGAGTTTCATTTTCTCTTGTGTCTTTATTTTTTTTTCTGACTTGAAGTTAACTTTCTAGTAATGTTGTCCCTTTTCTTACATTTAATCTTGTCCCCATGTGTATATGATCGTCTGTCAGATTCTTCCCAGTTAGACGCCATACGGTGAAATGAAAGAGCGGACAGGTTGGCTAGTCGAAGCCATAGACGGTCAGCCGATGGATCGGGCGGACGTCATTAATGCCCTCCGAGATGCAAGAAGGGCACAGGACTTCTACAACCAGTACTCCACATCACTCTTTCCAATGAAAGATATGGTGGTTAAGATGGGTCCAGACAGAAACCACAGACTTAGTGGGCATATAAGAAGACTTATCAACCAACACAGAACTGGAGTCGTCAGTCGCTGGACACTGCGGGACTTGCTGAAGAGGGTATCTGAGCACCTATGGACATGTTCGGAGTGCAATGACGATGACCCACAAATAACTCAATGGACGTATTGCCCGGAAGCGTTTCCGATCACCATTATCATGTGCCATATCGGTTGGCGTAGGCGATCATGATCTTCCACAATCTTCTATCTACCCTGCATCGTATCAGTTCTGCTCTTGACTGTTTTCCATGCCATGACACCAAGCTATCCAGTATTTTATCTCTTTGTCGTCCGCGATCTCTCTTTCCTTTTATTTTGCCAGTTGTAACCAAGTATTTCAACTTTCCCCTTCTCATGATGTGCCCGAAAAATGTTGATTGATTCTTTCTGATGCTTTTTATGAGCTCCCTTTTTGTGTTGACCTCTTTGAGAATTTCCTCATTGGTCTTTTTAGCTTTCCATGTAACTTTCAACATTCTTCTCTCTCTGCGATCATGACTCAATCAGAGTAGGACTCCAGACTCTCACACGAAGACAGCTGTCTGTTTAAGCCTGTTAGATCCACTCCGCTTGAATACCTGTTAAAACGTTGCACTGTGTTCTGCGCCAGTGGCCCAGTGCATCCGATTTCAGCCAGCATTTTGTTCAGGTTTGTTTTCCTTAGCCTTTGATTGTCTCAAATTTTCCTGCAAGGCAGCAGATGATCTTTTCTGGAGGGGGATTCTGCCCTTAGATGGTCGACCCTCCCAGGTTTACGAGCACCATCTGCCCGAGTCACTAGAGGTGACTAACACAGACACGCGACTTGGAATATGAGGAAACTGCAACAAGGAACACTCTTCCTGCATAGCCCTCAATTGTTCCCGTCGCCTATCCCCATATACCGGCAATTCACGTCCTCTTGAAAATGATGATCGTCGTAGCACTTGATGATGCCAGGCCGTCGTTGCCGACTTCAATTCCGAACATAGAGATACACAGCCAGTCGCCAAACCATCCCCGTCGCACATCAAACAGCAGACCGTAAGATCAGCGCACGGCCGGTCTAGGGAACCATTACGATGACGTAGCACACAACAATTCGTAGCACACAACATTCTTCTAAAAAGTCCCATCACTGTGGCCTCTAATCGTCTTTTCATGTGTTTGTTTACGCTCCATGATTCGCTTCCATAGGTCAGAATTGGCACTATACAGCACCGATGAACTCTCTTTCTCACTTCTATTGACAAATGAAGAGAATGGAATTGAACATCTTGGGACTATGTGAAATGAGATGGAAAGGAGCAGGATTATTACAATGCGACAGCAGAAATGTAATTTACTCCGGAGGAACCACACACGAAAGAGAAGTAGGCATCATGTTAGATAGAGAAAGAAGCAAAACAGTGAAAGGATTTTGGCCAGTATCAGACAGAATTCTGCTAGTAAAATTGAGAGGTAGACCAATGGATATCAATATATTTTGATTTTATGCACCAACAAGTAATAGCGAAGAGGAAGACATTGACACTTTTTATGAAGAGCTAGAGGCGACCATAGAACAGTTTAAATCCCAAGAAATAACTATTATATCCAGGGTTTTCAATGTAAAGGTAGGAATAGCTAAAGTGCAAAATGTGACTGGGGGGGGGGGGGCATGGCCTTGCAGAGACGAATGACAGAGGGGATAGATTGATAGATTGGGCAAAGACACATGAAATGATTATAGGTAACACCTTGTTCAAACAACACCCTAGGCGACTATGGACATGGCAAAGCCCAGACAAAAATGTACTCAATCAAATTGATTTTATACTGGTACAGAGAAGATTCAGGAATGGGCTAACATCTGTTAAAACAAGGCCAGGAGCAGAATGCAATAGTGAACATGTAGCAGTATTTGGAAAGATAAGAATAAAACTGCGGAAGGCACAGAAATTACCAAGAAATATAAAATTAGAACTAGATATGCTAAGAGTAGATAAACAGATGAGCGATAAGTACAGCACGATAGTACAAAATAGATATAATGCTATTGAGAAAATACAGGACATCCAGGAACAGTGGGAAATGCTCAAACAATCGATTCAACAAACATCAAAAGAAGTAATACCAGTGGCTAAAAGAATCAACAAAAAGAAATGGACGGCAGAAGAAATATTACAACTAATGGACGAAAGAAGAAAACATAAGATAGAAGAACCGACATACAAAATATTGCACAAAGAGATCCAAAACACGTGCAGAGAAGCAAAGGAAGGATGGTTAAAACAGAAATGTGAAGAAATGGACAAACAACAAAAGAAAGACTCAAAATTTATGCACAATCAGTTAAATGAATTAACAGGAAGAAAAGAAGTCAAAGTTTCAGGATGTGTGAAATCAAAGGAATGGAATATAATAATGGGACAGGAGAAGACAGTGGAAAGATGGACAGAATATATCAGTCAACTCTATGATGATGAAAGACCAGAATTAAACAATTCAAATGAAGACACAGGACCACCAATAATGCAGAGTGAAGTGGGCGACGCAATTCAACACATGAAAAGAGGCAAAGCTCCAGGTCCTGACAATATAACAATCGAAGAGATAAATGCATTAGGAGAGCTGGGAGTACATGTCATAAGAAAACTACTCAATGACATATATAACACTGGACACATACCTGAAGATCTACTAAAATATATAATATATAAGACCATCGCACTATTAGTCTCATGAGCCACATGACTAAAATATTATTAAGAATCATCATGAGACGTGTAAGGAACAAAATAAAACCAGAAAGAAGTGACGGACAATGTGAATTTGTGGAAGGAAAGGGCACCAATAATGCAATATACGAGATCAATGTTCTAAAGAACATTGATAGAAAGATCTATAGAGGTAAAGAAAGATCTATATATGTGCTTTATAGACTACACGAAAGCATTTGACAAAGTCAAGCACGTGGAAATAATCAATATGCTGGAGAAATTAAACATTGATGGCAAGGATATGCGAATCATAAAAAACATATTGTCAACAAACAGCAACTATACGAATTAACAACCAAACAGGACAATTTCAAAATGTAAAACAGGGAGTCAGACAAGGCTGTGTTCTGTCGCCGGATTTGTTTTCACTTTACAGCGAACATATTATGAGATCAATAGTAGACAAAAAAGAATTAAAGTCAACGGTAACAACATAAATAATTTACGATATGCGGATAACACAGTCTTAATAGCAGAGACAGAGAATGAGCTACAAGAAATTATAGATATTATAGTAAAAGAAAGCAACAAGAAAGGTCTCAGTCTGAATAGTAAGAAAACAGAAGTAATGGTTATATCGAAGAAACAATCATCACCATCATGCAGGATACAAATAAACAAAACAAATCTGAAACAAGTGCAACGTTTGAAATACTTAGGCACAGTGATAACATCAGATGGAAGATGCAACACAGAAATAAAAAGCAGAATTGCTCAGGCCAAAATAGCATTTCAGAAAATGAAAAATATCTTATGCAACAAATCTATGTCAATAAAAATGAGAAAGAGAGTTCATCGATGCTATATAGAACCAATTCTGACCTATGGAAGCGAATCATGGACAATAGACAAACAAATGATAAGACGATTAGACGCCACAGAGATAGGATTTCTCAGAAGAATGTTGAAAGTTTCCTGGACAGCTAAAAAGACCAATGAGAAAGTTCTCAAAGAGGCCAACACAAAAAGGGAGCTCTTAAAAAACATCAGAAAGAAGCAATCAACATTTTTTGGGCACATCATGAGAAGAGGAAAGTTGGAATACTTGGTTACAACTGGCAAATAAAAGGAAAGAGAGATCACGGACGACAAAGAGAGAAAATACTGTATAGCTTGGTGTCATGGCATGGAAAACAGTCAACAAAAGAACTCATACTGTGTACTATGGATATAAGATTATGGAAGAACATGATCGCCAACGCCAACCGGTACGGCACATGATGATGATTGACAAAGATTTGTTGCATAAAATGTAGTCCACACAGCTTGTTTCATATCGTAATCTAATTTATGAGTTTGATTTTGAATTTGGGATTTACAAAGATAATTTCGTTACAATCCCATACATGTCACGCTGCCATTTTCAACAATATTTACAAGCGAGCGCTATAATCGTTTAGGGAGCCGCGATAGCTCAGTGGTTAGTGAACTGGACTACAAAGGACAAGAGGTAGGGTTTGATCCCAACCGACGACCCGGAAGTCGTCGGTTGGGATCGAAGTAAGGCGGCACGGGCGTAATATCAATCACATTGCCCCAAAAATCATGTGCCAAATGTCTATACAAACTATGGTCACTAACACCATATTCTTTATACACCACTTAGCGTGACGGGGCACTTTACTTTTCTGACTGTAATTGTTTATCGACGGCATATAAAAAGAGTAAAGTACCCCCGTCACGTCAAGTGGCGTATAGGGAATATGGTGTTAGTGACCATAAATTTTACAGACCTTCGGCATATGATTTTTGGGGTAATGTGGTCGGTATTACGCCCTTGCCGCTTTACTTTCCCAGAAAAATCCGGTACCCATTTAAGGCAGGGTGAACTCGGAAGCTGTCGGTTGGGATTGAACTCTACCTTTTGTCCTTTGTAGTCCAGTTCACGAACCACTGAGCTATTGCGGCGCCATCGACGGCACATCCGTCCAGAATATTACTCTCGATGTTTGAAATACTGCATGTGAAAAGCTATCTTTCCTCAATTCACTTTATTATCATCTCTAGATTATCGTAGTTTATTATAAGATCGTTAGAATACACCATAACCAACTCATAGACTGCCTAAAGGATATAAATCTAGACGACGCAGACATACGACTAATATGTAATTTGTACTGGGAGCAAACAGCAATAATAAGATATAACAAGGAGAACTCTACACCCATGGACATAAAAAGAGGAGTAAGACAAGGATGTATCCTATCACCAAGCTTGTTCAATCTATACACTGAGCAAATCTTTAAAAACATCTCAGAGATACCAGGCCTAAACATTAATGGAAAGATAATCAATAACCTAAGATATGCTGATGATACTGTTCTACTAGCAGAAAATCCTAAAGACCTACAACAATTGCTTAATGTGATAAACATAACAAGCAAAAAATATGGACTAGAAATGAATATCAAAAAGACTAAAACTATGATCATAAACAAAGAAAATTCTCAAGACCTACAATTAAATATCACAGTTGAGAGAATACATCTGGAGACAGTCCAGAGTTACAACTACCTGGGACATACTATAACCAATGATGGAAAATGCAAAACTGAAATAGACAAAAGAATAGGTATGGCAAAAAGTAATTTTAATGCCATGAAAAATATACTAACAACAAAACAAATATCAACAGGGCTGAAACTAAGAATGGCAAAATATTACATCTTCTCAATATTCCTGTATGGTGCAGAAACATGGACATTAGACAAGAAAACAGAACAGAAAATTGAAGCCTTTGAAATGTGGATTTATAGAAGAATAGGTAGAATTGGATGGAAACAAAAGATAACAAACAATAACGTTTTAAAACAACTGAAAATAAAAAGAGAACTACTAAATACAATTAAGACAAGACAAATGACATTTTTGGGGCATGTTAAAAGACACAACAGCCTACTAAAAGTAATATTGGAAGGAAAAATACAAGGTAAAAGCGGCAGAGGCAGACCAAGACTAACATGGACGAGTAACATCAAAAGATGGACAAGTCAATCTATGACAGCCTGCACCATCAAAGCAAGAAACAGAGTAGAATGGCGATCCATGGTAGCCAACCTTCGTTGCGGAGAAGGCACACGATGATGATGACGATTATAAGATCGTTAGTTCTTCCATCTTCACGGTAGCTTCATGGTAATTTCTCCATATGTCACTGATCGTTATTCTCGTGGATGACATCGAGCCGTCTGTTTTATTTATTTATTTAATTTTTTAAAAAGTGGTTAGCTTTACTTATTGTGGTTATTTTATCTTTCACGCTCTGGTTAGCCTCTACCGTCACTTCTTGACATCAGCTTATTATGATTAGGCATTGTATAGCTTCTGCTCTTGATCTGCTGCAAGACTTGCTGACGGTTACACTTAACAGAGGGACGGAAATATCGGACTCAGTCACAACAAGAGAACTCTTTAGAATATTGCCACACGATATATACTGTCTTGAGGAATTTTAATTCTGATCACTGGCCACTGTTGAGTGATAGCCAATACGACATGTTAAATATAGATATATATATATATATGGCCCTTTTCGTCTTGTCAGACGGTCTAGTGGAGGCTATTGCGTATTTTTTGAGGTATTGTTTTTGCCGAACAGCTTCTCTCGTGGCTAATTCTACCAATGTTTGACAAACACACGCGGTCACATAATGAACAGGTCAGGCTCGCTGATCCACAGGGTTTACCATCCTTTTCATGAGTCTCTTCTCTTCTAAGTCATGTCTTAGCACAGTCTCAAATGTTGTTATACCGTTCCTTATACATGCTCTCCATGATGTGCGATCACTTGCCAGATGTTGCCAGTCGTTTTCACAGATGGAGAAGTCTTTCAGAGATGATTTGCAGATATCTCTATATCGTAGTTTAGGTCTGCCGATTTGTCTTTTTCCGTGTTTTAGCTCGCCATATAGTATTTGCCTAGGAATGCGTTTTTCTTCCATCCGTTGGACATGCCCCAGTCATCTTAGCCTTCGACTTCTGAGCATCGACATGATTGTTAGGGTCTTAGCACGTTGCAGGACAGTTAAGTTGGTTATTTTGTCCTGCCATTTGATGTGCATTATTTTGCGGAGACATCGCATGTGGAAGACATTTAGTCTTTTTTCCTGGTTTGAGTATGTTGTCCAGGTTTCGGATCCATATAGTAGGGTGCTAAGCACACATGTTTGATATATTAGGAGTTTAGTCTTTCGAGTTAGTTTCGTGTTGTTCCATGCCCTTTTTGTGAGTTTGCCGAAGGTCGTAGCTGCCTTACCAATTCGACAGTTTATTTCTTCATCAAGAGAGATGGTTTGCGTAACTGTGGATCCAAGATATGTAAATTTCTGTACTGATTCTAGTGGGCAGTCTTTTAGAGTAATAGATAGAGGTTTGAAGTCACCTTGATTTAGTATTACTGTCTTCTGAACATTAATTGACAGTGAAAAAAGGTCGCATGCTTTATCCAGGTTGTTGATCAGCGACTGTAGGGTGGCCTCACTGTGAGCGACTAGGGCTGCATCGTCAGCAAATAAAAATTCTTTAAGTAGGGTATATATACCAGGGCACATGGTCCTTACGTTCAATGTGCCAAGTTTAAACATTGGTAATTTCTTCCTCATTTCACTTTGCCTACTCTGCCTGGGCACAGGATATGGAGATAGTGCTTTACTAACATCTCTATATCGTAAAATCTCTATTTGAAATACTGCATTGATTTGAAATACTGCATGTGAAAAGCTATCTTTCCTCAAGCAAGAGATTGAAATACTGCAACATGTTAAATACATTATGTACATATGAGCTTTCTCGTGCATGACGTTTTTATTTTTTTCATGATTCATGTTGTGGAGAGACATGATCACCTACGCCAGCAGGCATGGTACTTAATAATGATGAGCAGAATAGTGGTTTTTACAAGCGTCTATGAGTTATGTTATTTCGTTTCATTAATCTGGTTCCATTTATTTAGTTCCAGAAAATGAAGAGTTCATGTTATCTAACTTTAAGAGCTTGAAACTAACAAAAAAAGTACGACGGTATAACTGGGATTTTACCTGCGGGCTTAGAGGGAATTCCCGAAAAATCTCCAACTAGCATGATGTTTTTAGTTTTGTGTGCAGGGGCGGTTGTGGCTCAGCCAACTATAGATTTATTTAGGCCTGCGGGGTTGGGAGAAAATTCCCGAAAAATCACCAACTAAAAGTAAAAAGTAAAGTACTCTCGTCACGCCAAGTGGCGTATAGGGAATATGGTGTTAGTGACCATATATTTTACAGACCTTCAGCACATGATTTTTGGGGTAATGTGGTCGGTATTACGCCCGTGCTGCTTTACTTTCCCAGAAAAAAAATCCGGTACCCATTTAAGGTTGGGTGAACCCGGAAGCCGTCGGTTGGGATCGAACCCTACCCCTTGTCCTTTGTAGCCCAGTTCACTAACCACTGAGCTATCGCGGCTCCAAAATCACCAACCAGCATGACGCTTTCAGTTTTGTGTGCAGGGGCGGTTGTGGGTAAAGTGACGTCAGCCGTCTACAGCTCCTAAAGCTGAGAACGGCACGATAGTTGGAGGGTTTTCCTTTTTAATTTCTGCCCGCCGGCCTTAGTAAGTATTAATCTATAGTCGGTTGTGCTGGAAAGAATTCAAAACTAATTACCCTCCTTGTCACCAACACTTAATTGTTCATTAACACTAACCCCCAAGCCCATACCTCGTTGCTTGGTTATTGATTCTGCTGAATGTGGGAATTTGCACTTTGACCTCAAAATTTCGTTGAAATTCCCGCTTGTCAACAATTTAATTTATCGACTGCATTTTAATCGGCAGCATCTCTTGCATACCAAGTTTAATCAACAGGTAACTCGCTGGTATTTCAAGGGGGATAATTTATTAGATTCAGTACATCGGTTTCCAAAGTGAACACGTTTTCATTTGGCTCCCTAATTTGGGGAGGTAGGTCAGATGATGTCAAAATGAAGATGGTGTTCTTTTCTTTGAGATTGCAATGTTTTTATTTGTTATGTACAAGAGAGAGAGAAAGAGAGAGAGAGAGGGGGGGGGGTTAATCAGAATGAATGAGAAGTGGGGAGAGAGAGGGAGGGGTTATCAGAATGACTGAGAAGTGGGGAGAGAGAGGGAGGGGTTATCAGAATGACTGAGAAGTGGAGAGAGAGAGGGAGAGGTTATCAGAATGACTGAGAAGTGGAGAGAGAGAGGGAGTGGTTATCAGAATGACTGAGAAGTGGGAAGAGAGAGGGAGGGGTTATCAGAATGACTGAGAAGTGGAGGGGGATGGGTTATGAGAATAACTGAGAAGTGGGGAGAGAGGGGGAGGGGTTATGAGAATAACTGAGAAGTGGGGAGAGAGAGGGTATCAGGATGATTGAGAAGTGCGGAGAGAGAGGGTATCAGGATGATTGAGAAGTGGGGAGAGAGAGGGTATCAGGATGATTGAGAAGTGGGGAGAGAGAGGGTATCAGTATGACTGAGAATTGGGGAGAGAAAGAGGGAGGGGTTATCAGAATGACTGAGAAGTGGGGAGAGAGTGTGTATCAGGATGACTGAGAAGTGGGGAGAGAGAGAGAGGGGGGAGGGTATCAGAATGACTGAGAAGTGAAGAGAGAGAGGGAGGGGTATCAGAATGACTGAGAAGTGGGGAGAGAGGGGTTTATCAGAATGACTGAGAAGTAGGGAGAGAGAGGGTATCAGAATGACTGAGAATTGGGGAGAGAGAGGGTATCAGAATGACTGAGAAGTGGGGAGAAAGAGGGGGTGTATCAGAATGACTGAGAAGTGGAGAGAGAGAGGGGGAGGGGTTATCAGAATGACTGAGAAGTGGATAGAGAGAGTGGGAGAGGTTATCAGAATGACTGAGAAGTAGAGAGAGAGAGGGGGAGGGGTTATCAGAATGACTGAGAAGTGGGGAGAGGGGGGTTATCAGAATGACTGAGAAGTAGGGAGAGAGAGAGAGGGGGAGGGGTTATCAGAATGACTGAGAAGTAGGGAGAGAGGGGGGTTATCAGAATGACTGAGAAGTAGGGAGAGAGGGGGGTTATCAGAATGACTGAGAAGTAGGGAGAGAGGGGGGTTATCAGAATGACTGAGAAGTGGGGAGAGAGGGGGGTTATCAGAATGACTGAGAAGTAGGGAGAGAGGGGGTTATCAGAATGACTGAGAAGTGGGGAGAGAGGGGGGTTATCAGAATGACTGAGAAGTGGGGAGAGAGGGGGGTTATCAGAATGACTGAGAAGTGGGGAGAGAGAGGGTATCAGAATGACTGAGAAGTGGGGAGAGAGAGGGTATCAGAATGACTGAGAAGTGGGGAGAGAGAGGGGTTATCAGAATGACTGAGAAGTGGGGAGAGAGAGGGTGTATCAGAATGACTGAGAAGTGGGAGGGGGTGAGAAAAAAAGGGGGATGGGTGGGCTGATAACAAAGAGGAGGGCGTATCGCTATCTACATTTGACAAGATAATGACGTCAATGAATCTGAACTGACATCCATTTATCATTTATGTGGGTGAGTGACGTCAATGAATCTGAACTGATCCATTTATCATTTATGTGGGTGAGTGACGTCAATGAATCTGAACTGATCCATTTATCATTTATGTGGGTGAGTGACGTCAATGAGCTGGCTAAGGTCAGCCGGTCTGAATGTACCAACAATGTAAAGCATAGATGGTGTTGGGAAGTGAAGTCTTCGGACTCAGAACGATCGACTGCGCATGACTTGATTGTGGTAGGTCACTGCTTGCATCAGGATCTGTCAATCAAACCTGATCAAGCTCCTAGTTCAAATCATAGTACTGACTTTCTAAAACAGTTTGGCCAAGCGATAATGAATTGAAAAAATATAGGGAATACAAATAACCAGATACTCCAAATCACCCAGAATGCAATGCGGGAGTTAAATGTGTTGGTTTTAAAGGTGTACGTGTCATATCTTATAACTACGCTCACGCTAACGCTCTTGTGATGACAGAATAGGAAGAGGTGTAGTCCTGTAGTGAATGAAGTAGTTCGTATTGCCAGTGTGTTCAAATGATCGTCAGTTGTCTCAACGAGAATCAACGGCACTACATGTGAGGCGCACACGCTTGAAAAGTGGAACATTTGTTCTATTATTAGAAAACGACTCAACACTCATCATCATCATCGAGTGCCATTTCCGCAACGAAGGTTGGCTACCACGGAGCGCCATTCTGCTCTGTTTCTTGCTTTGATGGTGCAGGTTGTCATAGGCTGACTTATCCATCTTTTGGTGTTACTCCTCCATGTTAGTCTTGGTCTGCCTCTTCCTCTTTTACCTTGCATTTTCCCCTACAGGATTACCTTTAGTAAGCTGTTGTGTCTTTTAACATGGCCCAAAAATCACATTTGTCTTGTTTGAATTGTGTCTATATAGTAGTTCTCTTTTCACTTTTAGTTGACTCAAGACTAGAGCTATCAAATTAAAAAAAAGATGGAAATTGCAGGATGGAATGGAACAAAATCATTAGAACTATTGGAAAGTACCTGTGAAATACGAGTAGACAAAGAGGCACGAGAAAGACGATGGTGCAGGACAGTACACAAACTAAAACCCAATTGAGAGTATTACACGACAAGACCTTTTTGTGGAAACTAGGGGGCTGGAGACAAAGAGGAAGGTCAAAATATACTCGGAGAAGAAGGTGGAAGCAGAGATGAATAGGATGGGGAAGACATGGTATGATCTTAAGAGAATGAAAAGAAACAGGACTGATTGGAAAGTGTTTGTTGAAGAGTTATGCTCTATAAGGAGTTGAAAGGACGAAGACTAGAGCTATCGGAATCGATCGGTGACACACATACAAAATTACTACGTTGTTAATGTTTATCAAGAAGTTATGTTAGTTATATCACTCACTTTCACAAAGCAGAGGAGCGCGTGGCTATACGACGAAATCCACTGTTTCGCTGGCTAAAAAAAAATCCAGTGTACGGTGTTCGAAACCCGTGGTAGACAGAAAGGATTTTTTCTATAGGGCTTTTTTAAAAAGAAAATAACAAGTCTTACTCGTCTTGGTGACTGCTTTGACCAAGCGGCCTTTATTTCTTTAGTTCTGTTGTGAGTCCCTCGACATACACCAGCAATGCTAATATGTGTTGTAAAGATTATTTTCACAAAGCATCTTCACTGTAGGCAGAGCAACAATAACAACAGCCAAACACCTCACTGGTATCCCTAATGCTACACATTTCTATAACAGTCTCGCTAGGGATATGTGTCACTAATATAATCGCAACAACTCTGGACCTGCTTAAGGATAATACTTCACATTAATTAGCCAGACACCATTAGAAATTATGAACAGCGACAAATAACAGATCAACAAATAACTGAAAATATGATAAATAAAATACGGTTTGGATATATACCATATACAAATAAGCACGTACCAGACTAGCTCTTACCTGGAGCTCACATGGAAGGAGATAACGGGAAAGATTTAGAAAAAAAAACACGAGGATGATACATTGAGCCACAGAAAACGAAGGTGAAGTCTATCAGAAGGAAGCAAAAAAAAAAAAAAAAGACAGCAAAAGCAGAGCAGAAAGGATCTGAAAGATGCTTTTGATAAATGATTCCCCAATAGAGAGTTTTCAAAAATAAGGGAATAGAAATGAATAGAACACAACCATGGTAGTCAAGATTAGCGTGCATCCTAGCAGATTGTTCTATACATCTGCCAACAATGTAAGCGCATTATTCTGGTTAGTACGACAATCCAGTTGACAAAAAGCGAAGAAAGAGAAAAATAAGATTTTTAAAATACAAATGTTTGATTTGACTGTTTTGTGGGTCCCAAACATCACCGGGCTGAAACTACGATTCAAAGCTGACTGCTTGCGACAGGATCAGTCAACCAAAACACCAGATCCATTGCACTGGGCCTGAAAACACACTACCCACCCAGTCTAATCCAATGAGTAAAGATCGAGAGGATAACTTAGTTTTTTTTTATTTGCTGAAATCGAATATCTTGAGCCCAAAGGCGTTGGTTGCACAAATTACAAAACAACACATCGAAACACGTTTTAACTTTCTTTTTTTTTTTTGTGTGATGGATGGTGAAGAAGTGTACACGCCAAGTAGACCCATAAGACTATAGTTCGTTTCAAATCACTTGCCCAACTTCAAAACGCTATTACTCAGTAACCGTTTGTTAAAAACTGTTGAAATTTTCCAAATGTTATTAGAATACAAAAGACCCTTTAAATGTATATTTAACAAATATCTTGCAGCTGCAGTTTTCTTAAAGCGGCGAATTTGATTTATTCCCCCTGTCAATATGTATACAGAAGACTGGGGTGCTTCAACAAGGTGTAGCCAGTCTCAGTTATGTCATTAAATAATACACCTCTTGAATCTGTGAGAAAGTTCGCCTACCTTGGTTCTATGGTCACAACCACCGTTCCCCCTGAAGAAGAAATAAATTCCCGAATCGGGAAGGCAGCTTCCACATTTGGGAAACTGAAAGGTAGAGCATGAGCCAACACCAAATTAACACTCAGGACCAGTGGTGGCCAACTTGAGGTTGCCCGAGGGCCGGATTAAAGCCAAGGCCAAGACCCGCGGGCCACACTTAAGAATATCGTCAAAAATGACAGTAGGGACCTATGCGATATAGTAATATATAAATAATGCTTGCACTTTGACTACATATTTGATTTGTAACAAATCCATTAATTATTCATTTTAAAATTACCTTTAATGTCTCAGTGCGACGATTGTGACTTGTCACAGCTTTCCACCAGAGATTTGAAGTCCACTTCCATTTTTGACGTGGCGATTCGGAGAGTATGGGACAATGTCGAATCGGTCATTCTGTTCCTGGTCTTAGATTTAATTAACTTCATGGAAGAGAATGTTGTCTCGCAGAGATATGTGCTGCCGAATATAGAGCACATCTTTAGTGCCCATTTTCTCAGACACGGGTAACGTTCATTTGGTAGCAATTTCCAGAAGTCAGCCCCTAATGCCTTTACAGTACTGAGGAAGGGGTCACACTGAAGGTCACACAACTCTAGTTGAAGATCTGATGGCTGGCACTCCACTGTGCACTTAATTGGGTTATTAAAAAGTTCCGTTTGCGGACGAAACATTTCAAAATCTTGAAATCGTCGATCAAATTCACAAATCAAATGTTCAATGTCAGCTGCGTACTTACTGAAGTTTGCACTTTCTATCTCTGACAACAACTGCTTACAACTTGAAAAATGGAACAGATCATTTTTTTGCAAAGAAAGTCTAAATAGATTCAGCTTCTTTTTAAAACCATCAACATATCCCATCAATTGAAAAAATGGTTTGCTTTCCCCTTGTAGCTGCAAATTCAATATGTTCAAATGTTGTGTGATGTCTGTGAGATATGCCAGATTATGAAGGAAATTAATGTCTTTGAGTGCATGTTGAAGATCAATGGAGCATGGTAAGCTCTCTCGCAGGAAGTCATAAATGTCATTCTTCAGTTCAAAAAATATTATTAAACATTTCCCTCGACTAAGCCATCTTACTTCTGTATAAAGCAGGAGATCACCGTAGCTAGAATCTACTTCCTCTAAAAATGATAAAAACTTCCTGTGATTTAAAGACTGGTGTCCTCCTCTTATCAAATTTGTTATTTTCACAACAGTAGCCATGGTGTCTTTTAGATTTATGGACTTTGCACAAAGGGCCTCTTGATGAATTATGCAATGCAATGTAGGTACGTTAATTTTGTTTTGCTTTAGAAGTCCAACAAAACCAGTATTTGAACCAATAAAAGCTTTGCAACCATCAGTACACACTGCAGACAACTTTTCAAAACCACCTACTTCATCTACGGCACTATGAACTGCAGAAAATATGTCTGTCCATCTACAAGTGCCATGCAAAGAGCAAACTTTCAACAATTCTTCAATAACAGTAAAATCCTCCTGGATAACTTTAACAAAAATAAGAAGCTGGCAAGTGTCAGTGATGTCAGTACTTTCATCAATCGCGAGCGAAAAATATGAGCAGTTTTCAATACAAGATTTTAAACTTTGAGACAGTTGCAGACTGATGTCTTCTGTTCTTCTGGCTACAGTTTGTTTTGAAAGAGGCACAAAATCAAATTCTTTGGCTATTTTTTCTTGACCGAATGCCTTTGCCATTTGAATCGCACATTTCTTCACAAAATTTCCGTCAGTAAAGGGTTTTTTAGATTTTGCAAGCTCATAGGTAACTGTATATGATGCAATGATCGATGACTCTTTAATTTTATTGCCCTTTGTATACATACTTTGCTGTTGATTCAACTTTGTCTTCAGCTGTTCAACCAAAAGCTTCCTAGCTTCAATGCTATGTTTCTCATACATGTTTTGATGATGTGTGGCATAGTGCCGTTTTAAATTATATTCCTTCAAAACGGCTAACACTTGAACGCAAATTAAGCACTGAGGTTTACTATCCTTATTGAAGATGAACAAATAATCTAATTCCGATTCAGGTTTAAATATGCGATTTTCACAATCAACTTTTCTACGTTTTAACATGATTTAATACAAAATCTCACATCAAAGTTAAAAGTCACAGAATGTTGGTCCACTATCGAAAATAAGTCCAGATTTGACAGTTATACACAGACTTGTGTTTGACAATGAAATCAAAAGATTGTGACCAAATAAACACGTTGCAGTCATTTTATGGACAAGACAAGACGATGGGATCAAAGGGAATGAAGGCGAACAGTGAAACATTTTGAATGTAACTTCAAAGACAGAATTAGAGCTACGAAGTCCCCTACCCCTGTCCCTCCCAACCTCATTAACCCCTTACCGCGAAATGAAAGAGCCACCACAAGTCCAGACGACAAATGTTGAGCCAAAGATCTGACGCTATCACCGCACTGACAATAAAGCAACTTTGCGGTACCAACTCGAAGCAAAGACTTTGAATATTGTCGGCACCATTAGTTGTGCAGTGTGTGTGTGTGTGTGTGTGTGTGTGTGTGTTTGTGTGTGTGTTTGTGTGTGTGTGTTTGTGTGTGTGTGTGTGTGCGTGCGTGCGTGCGTGCGTGCGTGTGTGTGTTATTTGAAATTATGTTGCCAATCTAGCTGTTGCGAGAAATTGACAGAGATTTAGAAGAGTTAACTCCGACACGGATTAAAACCAGGAGAAATCGCTATTAGGGGTAAAAAATGAAGTAAGTCCGTGGAGCTTCGCGGGCCAAGAAAACTAGGCTGGCGGGCCGGATCCGGCCCGCGGGCCGCCATTTGGCCACCCCTGCTCAGGACTAAGATCAAATTTGCCAAAGTTGTGTGCTTAGTACTCTTCTAAACGGATCAGAAACTTGGACTACCTATGCAGTGCAGGAGAAAATGTTAAACGGCTTTCGCGTTCATTGCCTTCGAAAGATTATGAACATCCAATGGCAGGACAAAGTAACCAACTCTAATGTCTTACAACGAGCCAAACGCCCATCCATCATGGCAAAACTAAGGAGTCGGAGATTAAGATGGTTGGGTCATGTGAGAAGTGTAGCAAACAATCGTATTCCCAAACATATAGTGCGTGACGAATTTACGGATGGAAAGATACCAAAGGGCAGACCAGTGCTGAGATATAATGGGGAATGCAGGGTTTCCTCGAGTGAATTCTCTATCAGTGAAAGAAACTGGGAAAATCTGGCTGCAGATAGTAGGACACGGAGAACAAAAATATTTTTTTAAAAAACGACACAGCAAATTTCTAAGCAGTGCTAGCAAATTCAAAGATAAAAGCTGCAAGAGAAAAGAGACGAGGCTAGACATCACAAATGCATCTTATTCATTCTGCGGACGGATCTGTCTATCCATTATGGGCAGATTCAGACACAAGAGAGAATGTAGCAAGCACAAGCAAACAAGGTATGTAAAGTTTACAGGATTTGAGTTTCTGAGCTGTAACAGTCACAACTACAAAGTCAGTTACATGTTTCTATGGACAAACTTGAAGCTGGTCTGCAATGTGTAAAATATGATCTGAGGAAGTGAACTGCGCCTCATCGCATCTACATTATGTCAGTGACGTACAATACCTCATTTACATTTGACATCATGCGTCTTTGTTGAATCCTTTCTTTCAATTAAATTAAACGGCAAATTATCTATATTTTTATCCCTTGCGGATTGTATCTCCTCGTTCCATTTCAACAAGACTAAGAACGAGCAGGCCTAACCTTACCATCCCTTTGATATTTAGTTCAGAACACCCTCGCTGTCATGTTAAATCGCATCCTAGTTTATAAATGTAAAACATTTCTACTGAGTCCTACTAATAACGTCACGACCCCATTAATATTTTATCACATAGCCCCTTATATTAACGAGATGTATACCTTCTACTGAACGTCACATTTGGAGGCTATGCTCGAAAGAATGTGCGACGGTGTTATACACGCTGTTATTGTAACCAGTTCAGTGTGCTACAATCCTTACGCAATCAATAGCTAATGTTTTATTCAATTATGGTATTCATTTATCTCAGCATTTATGAGTTAATTTATGCCATGCATGATCATAAATGTTTACTTATCTGCATCTTACTAACGTTCTTTATGGGGCATGTAGTCGTTACATTACGCATGTAAGTTTGCTCCATTTTGTGCAAAGATTTATCTGATAAATTAACCATCATTTATGTCTGTGATGTGGGAGCCGCGATAGCTCAGTGGTTAGTGAACTGGACTACAAAGAACAAGGGGTAGGGTTCGATTCCAACCGACGGCTTCCGGGTTCACCCAGCTTTAATTGGGTACCGGGTTTTTTTCTGGGAAAGTAAAGCAGCACGGGCGTAATACCGACCACATTACCCCAAAAATTATGTGCTGAAGATCTGTAAAATGTATGGTCACTAACACCATATTCCCTATACGCCACTTGGCGTGACGGGGGGCAAAAAAAAATGCCTGTGTTATATTATCCAGACGATATATTATTCATGTTTGTTTGTTACATTTTCTAAACGTTGTGTGCTACACTTCTGACAGTTTCGGCACTCAGGCATACCCCTTGAGTGACAAGGTGAATCATCGCTTCTCCAATTCACCCCTCCCCGCCCCCTCCCTCAAGTGATCGTCTCTTGGTTGGGTACGTTAGCTAGAGAGTCGACACAAAGCGTTGCTATTAGAAGTCAGTCTCTTGACCGTATGATCAGTACTTCAGCCTCGTGTTCGTTCCGGCACAATTGAACTGACACTACAATCAACAATATGAACTCCGATTAAACTCTGCTGAGACTAGTTATCTGTGGAGATTAGTTATCACCACAATAGTACTCAGTTGTGTTTATTGTCACGTGCACTTTAATTACAATATCAATACACAACAGCTCAAAGAAAGAAGTTCCCGATCACAAATCTATTAACTGCCTTTCCTAACATTTCTATCTAACATTGCTAGAATATCCGCTTTACTCTTGTGGCAAACTAACTGTATACGAAGCTCCTTAAATGCTGTGTGCGTTGACTATAGCTTGTTTCATAAGTCGTGCCCAACTTTAAAAATCAATATCTTTTAAACCGCTTTTTGTAATTTTTTCAAAATTTGCATGTATAGTTATAATGATTAGAACCCAACAGGGAATTAATTTCATTAAAAACAAACATTTGGTTATTATTATTGCTTATTTGATTTATATAAATTTATAACGACCCATTGATGTAGTCAAAACTTAGTGTTTACAGTATTTAAGTTAAAAATAGCGATTACAAATCCATACACACGTTTTTGCACGCTTTCCGCGTGAGTTGTCTGACACAATTAGACACTTGTAGTAAACACGAGACATTGTGTGTTCCATTTCCGTTAATTCAGCGGCGTAACGTGGAACAATAACATTTATCATGAGTCTTAAAATGAAATTCTACAGTTTACAAAACATCGCAATAAAAATGTATGACTATTTTTGCAAAGAGGCTAAACGAGGAAGATTATTTCATTCTTTAGAAAACCCTGAGAATAGGACAAGACACATTTTGGATTTATCTAAACGGTCATTTAATCGCTGGATTCAAGCACGTGACCGTCAATGTTCCAAATATACAAAATCCCAAGGAAGAGCAAAAATGTTGGATAATTTCGACAGTGAACTTATTAGAAGTGAAATTCGCAAAATGTTGGGTATGAATGAAACTGTTACAATAAGAAAATTAAAAGTATCGCTGAAAAAGAACAACAGTATTGAAATATCAAAGTCTACATTATGGAGGAATGTGAGAGCTGCAGGCTTTACATTCAGAAAGTATTCCAATGGACGAAACATCATCTGTGAGAAGCCACATATAGTAGTCATGAGAAACAAGTACTTACGTGAAGTAAAAGAGGTGCGCAAGCACGGTTATGATATTGTGTACTTGGATGAAACATGGATCAATGCTCACCACACTAACCAAAGGGAATGGCAGTCATCAGATGAAAAGATTAAGAGATTAATACCTAGCAGCAAAGGACAGCGCTTGATAATTGCTCATGCAGGTAGTCGACAAGATGGACTAATACAGAATGCAGAGCTCATTTTTCTTTCAAAATCCATAGACAATCGGGATTATCACTCTGAGATGAATGGTCACATATTTAGACATTGGATTGAAAATTCTGTTCTCCCATCACTAGATCGACCATCTTGCCTAATAATGGACAATGCAGCGTACCACAACATTGTTGCACTTGAAGATAAAGTCCCGACGTCATCCAGTACAAAGGATGCTATTAAGATATGGCTCACAAAGGAGCACTTACAATTTAATAACATGTACTTAAAACCTGAATTACTATCTCTAGTAAAGTAAAAACAGAGGACAAAGATTTTTCAAATAGATAAGATTATCCAAGAGCACGGTCATATAAGTTTGAGGCTGCCACCTTACCATGCTCATTTAAATCCAATAGAACTAATCTGGGCAAAATTAAAAGGACAAGTGGTAGATGAAAATACAACATTCAAAATATGCGATGTAAAGACTCTTGCTAATCTCGCTTTATTAAATATAGACAAAGATTATTGGGCTAAATGTGAAGACCACGTCTTAAAACAGGAAGAGGAATATTGGAAAAATGATGGTTTGTGGAATGTTCAACCCCAAACAGTTATTAATCTTTTAGACTCGTCTGATTCAGAATGAAAGTATATAGCCCCCACAATGTTGGCCCCTATATTACCTTAAATTATTTCAACAAACGGTCCTTTTCAGTACCACACAACTATGAAAATTGGACATACAGGTATACCTTGATATTATTATCGTCCGTCCTCGAACTGAGAAGACAATAATTCTCCTGGTGTTTTGTGTTATTCAGTTATTTCCCCATTATGCCACGCCTTTACCTAGTGAAAATTAATCATAGACCAGCAACTACGGTAATTTCTATTCTTTAGGGCTTCACAATTTACAATTTTGACAAACATCAAAGAAATATCGCCGCTTTAAGAAAACTGCAGCTGCAAGATATTTGTTAAATATACATTTAAAGGGTCTTTTGCATTCTAATAACATTTGGAAAATTTCAAAAGTATTTAACAAACGGTTAGACAGTAATAGCGTTTTGAAGTTGGGCATATGTTTTGAAACGAGCTATAACTACAATTTGTTTCGTTAACTGCTGCATGCGTAACTAACTACATCTCGTTTCCTTAACTGCTGCATATGTAACTGACTACATCTTGGTTCGTTAACTGCTGCATGCGTAACTAACTACATCATGTTTCCTTAACTGATGCACACGTAACTGAGTAACTACATCTTGTTTCGTTAACTGCTGCATGCAAAACTATATTTTTTTTATAACTACATCTTGTTTCTTTAACTGCTGTATGCGTTAACTGACTAACTACATCATGTTTCCTTAACTGCTGCACACGTAACTGACTAACTACATCTTGTTTCTTTAATTGCTGCATGGGAAACTATTTTTTTTATAAATACATCTTGTTTCTTTAACTGCTGTATGCGTTAACTGACTAACTACATCATGTTTCCTTAACTGCTGCACACGCAACTGACTAACTTCATCCTGTTTCCTTAACTGCTGAATGCGTAAACTGACTACATCTTGTTTCTTTAACTGATGCATGCAAAACTACCAATATAATCTATCGTTTATCCTAGACCGGACCATTTGGTCTCGGTAAGAGAGTGACTAAGACATAACTACTGCGTTCGGTGACTGACTAAAACCTTCACTGTTCTCTAGTGTTCTTTACAGTCCCTCTCCAGAAGTTGCCATCATTCCCCATTGGCTGTCTCAAAACTTGTGAATCTCTAATTCACGAGGGTCTTGCTGAATTGTAATTTTAACTCAGGAATAACTTGACTAAAGTTAACTAGTTTAACTCTAGCATATTATCGCCATGTAGTTTCTGTGCAAAAAAAAAAGTAAAAAGCCCCGTCATGCCAAGTGGCGTATAGGGAATATGATGTTAGTGAGCATAATTTTTACAGACCTTCAGCACATGATTTTTGGGGTAATGTTGTCGGTATTACGCCCGTGCGGAATTTACTTTCCCAGAAAAATCTGGTACATATTTATGGCTGGGTGAGCCCGGAAGCCGTCGATCAGGATTGAACCCGACCTCTTGTCCTTTGTAGTCCAGTTCACTAAACCCTGAGCTATCGCGGCTCCCTGTTTCTGTGTATTTCATTATATATATATATATTTTTTTTTTTTTGGGTATTGTTTGTTGTTCCAGCTGAAGGCCTTTTTGGCCGAAATGTCGTTCCTTTTTTTGTTTTGTTTCTCACTCACGTAAAGCTGTTACCACCTTTTCCTTTTTTAAAATGTTATTACTCAAGTTAACTACCTTTGCTCCCTCTAGGACTTTGTACGTCTCGTCAACTGACCCGTTCTCAGTTACTGCCTATTGTTCCCTGGGTCAAACAGTAAACTCACCTTCTCCCTTACATTATGTACTCTAGTTACACCCTACTCTGCTACACATTATCCAATTTTTATGTGCTATATTATGCAAAACTTATGTGCAACATTATGCAAACCTTATGTGCTGCACTATAAAATATTTATGAGCTACATTATGCATACCTTGTGTGCTACACTGTCCAACCTTTATGTGCTACATTATGCGAACCTTATGTGCTGCACTATCCAACCTTTATGTGCTACATTATGCGAACCTTATGTGCTACACTATCCAACCTTTATGTGATACATTATGCGAACCTTATGCACTACAATATCAAATCTTTATTAGCTAAATTGTGCAAACTTATGTGCTACACTATCCAACGTTTATTTACTGCATTATGCAAACTTATGTGCTACACTATCAAATCTTTATGTGCTACATTATGCAAACCTTGTGTGGAACACTAATTATTTAATATGCTACATTATCCGAACTTTATGTCCTGCCTTAGCCAAACAAAGTGCTACATTATTAAAGTTTCATTTGCGCTGCATTAATCCTGATGTGTATGCTACATTGTTTCATCTTAGTGTGCTATGCTACATGAACGTTCCTTGTGACGTTATCCAAGCATTTATGCTACATTATCTAATCCTTGTGAACTAAAACTGTCCGACTCTGTTTCGTTATCTAACCTTTCTTTGCTAAACTACCCAAACTTTGTGTTACATTATCTAGCCCTTTTGTGCTGAACTATCCAAGTTTTGTGTGTTACATTATATAACTATTGTTTGCTAGACTATCCAAACTTTGTGGTCTACGCTATCATACTTGAGCTACAGTATCCACGTTCTTTGTGCTACATGAAATCTCAGTAGGTTCCCTGATTAAGACCTTTCTCAAATTACCTCTTAGCAAGTCATACAATAAAGTGTACAGCGAGGAAAAATAAATTGCCGAAAAGGGATGTGTTATGTCAAAAATTGCAACAATCGAAGTACTGCTATAATAATAATAGGCTTTATATTCCGAGGTATTATAAATGGAATACCTTGTACGGAACTACAAGGAAACTCAGAAATACCTGCAGATATTATTACATGGTGTCGAGTCTAAGGGCGTCAAATGCTAGGTCAATGGAATCATAACAATCTTGAGAGATAAATCGATGTCTTATAGTAGATCACTACTGAGGGTTAGGGATGTCATAGTGGTTCACTACTGAGGGTTAAGATGAAGGATGTCATAGCAGGTCACTACTGAGAGTTAGAGTTAGAGATATTATAGTAGGTCACTACTGAGAGTTAGAGTTAGAGATGTTATAGTAGGTCACTACTGAGGGTTAGAGATATCAGTTTAGGTCACTACTGAGGGTTAGGGTTAGTGATGTCCTATTAGGTTACCACTAAGGGTTAGTGATGTCATATTAGGTCTCTATTGAGGGTTAGAGTTAGGGATGTCATTTTAGGTCACTACAGAGGGTTAGGGATGTCATATTAGGTCACTACTGAATTTAGGAAAGTCAGAAGTCTTGAAAGTCTTGAATGCGAACCCAGAGAATCGTACTGAGGATGGAACTCGCGAAAAACAAATTTTGCTAAGGAAATCGGATATAAGGAACCAAAAGGTGTTGATGTTGCAACCCCACTGTAAACTGCAACATATCTTGCAAACTATTTTTTAGAGTGAACGAAGACGAGATAAATTTATGCTAAAAACTCAAATGTGTTTATTCACATACCTATATATATATATATATATATATATATATATATATATATATATATATATATATATATATATATGGATGCAACCACAAGTTATGGTCTCGTTATCTCTACATCTGCTTTGATCTTTTACGAAATGGCATCATGAATAATGACATTAGAACGAACTGACAACTATTTTCCATAACGTTCACTGTTTATATATGCGTATAAAAAGTGAACCAGAAACAAAACCAGCCCTAGGGTGTTGTCTACTGACTATCACGCTCTGGTGCACACCATTAAATCTAAAAGAACACGGTCTTTAATTTATGTACGTGGTTAGATTGTCGTTAAGTCTAACATTTTGTATTTTTCTTTCATCATTTATGTGCGAATTATGTTGCACAATATTTTGCACATCACATTCCAGTTCTCCAGCCTTTAGTCAGCACTTGTCCTAGATTGTTTCTGTTGCTTCTCCTTGACCTTACCAGTAAATTATGACGCGAAAAGTGGAATGATATTCTGGTACTAATGTTATAAAAATGCAATCTTCATCCCAACGTTATCCTACCAATGCCAGTCCTGGACTAGATTCAAGAACAAAGAAAAATAACCTCTACTGAGATGAAGTGTGTTGAACAAATGACAGGAAACAGCCTCAGAGACAAGATCAGAAATTAAGAAATGAGAGAAAAAAAAAGCTAGGAATAACCCCCGCCATAGAATATATAAAGAAACAACAGATAAAATGGTTTGGCCACGTGACAAGGCAGAGTGATCAAAATACAACACCATGAGCCCTCAATAAATTTTGTGAGAACACCAGACCCAAGGGCCGACTACGAAAAAGATGGGTTGACGGAATATTAGAAGCACTAGGAAACATAACAGCAGCAGAAGCGAACAGAAGAGCAAAAGACCACAAATTAAACCTCCCCTGGACGCTGAAAGGTACCGTGATAGCTCAGTGGTTAGTGAACTGGACTACAAAAGACAAGAGTTCGATTCTGACCGACGGCTTCCTTTTTCACCCAGCCTTAAATGGGTACCGGATTTTTTTCTGGGAAAGTAAAGCGGCACGGACGTAATACCGACCACATTTCTCCAAAAATCATGTGCCGAAGGTCTGTAAAAATTATGGTCACTAACACCATATTCCCTATACGCCACTTGGCGTGACGGGGTACTTTACTTACTGAATCAATTCAGAGGAAGGGGTATGTTTACAGCACTCGGAAAAAATGACAAATAATCAACAACAGAAAATAAAACAAAGAACGATATGTGGACCGATGCAAGATCGAACCCGTACTCAGTGGCACAGCGCGCCTTGCCACGAAAAGCCAAACGCTAGGGAACGGCTCTGTATAAGATATTTCTTAGTGGTGATAACTATTGTTCTGTGTTGAAGTAGAGGGAATAGATTACTTAACATTTGGAATGCCTTGATGCATCCTATGTCTAATCTTTTATCGATTCTATCCTCTTCAGAAAATGTTGTTCCCAGATATTTACAGATTGTTACTTGTTTTATAACTTAGTTATGTCTAACGTCGTCTTTTGTCCTTCTATTGATTTGACTTCTGTTTTTTTAAGTGGTTTGCCTTACTGCACCGAATGCTCAGTTCTTTATTCATTTTGATATCTTCGTAGATTGTTCTTTCTAGATAATTCAATTCTGATACGTGTTTTTTTTTTTTACCTATAGCGCTTTTGATGTATCTGCGCTTTGCTTTTATCTTCCTATTGCCATTCTGTTTTTTTTTCTTGTTGTGTTAATTCCCGCTATTTATTTATGAGATGTACCGATTACTCTAGGTCTTCTCCAACCAATGCCTTGTCATCTGCAAAGACCAGTTTATTGATATTATTTTCATATTTGCGCTGACTATCTTTGCTTATACTGTCGTAGATAATGATCAAGTAAGAAGGGGTGAGAAGACACATCTCTGTCTTAATCTCAAAGTTATAAATAAATAGTTGTGATGTTCCTTGATTTGGTCTAACAACACTTAGGCAATCACTCTAAATCATCATCAAGTACCATGCCTGCTGGCGTAGGTGATCATGTCTCTCCACAACTCTCGATATCGATAGTTATTTATCGTTTCTATTGTTGACCTTCTGCCAAGCTATTCTCTTAAACCTCCAAGTATCTTTTCTCTTTGCTCTTTATACTTCACATAATCACTCTAAGGTCTGTAAAATGTATGGCCACTAACACCATATTCCCTATACGCCACTTGGCGTGACGTGGGCACTTAACTTTTTTAAAAAATCACTCTATATACTTTTTCGAAGAAACAGTCATCACCATCATTCAGCATAAAAATAAACAAGACAAATCTGAAACAAGTGCAACGTTTGAAATACTTGGGCACAGTGATAACATCAGATGGAAGATGCAACACAGAAATAAAAGCAGAATAGCTCAGGCCAAAATAGCATTTCAGAAAATGAAAAATATCTTATGCAACAAATCTATGTCAATAGAAATGAGAAAGAGAGTTCATCGATGCTATATAGAACCAATTCTGACCTATGGAAGCGAGTCATGGACAATAGACAAACAAATGAAAAGACGATTAGAGGCCACAGAGATGGAATTTCTCAGAAGAATGTTTAAAGTTCCCTCGACAGCTAAAAAGACCAATGAGAAAGTTCTCAAAGAGGCCAGCACAAAAGGGAGCTCTAAAAAAACATCAGAAAGAAGCAATCAACATTTTTTGGGCACATCATGAGAATAGGAAAGTTGTAATACTTGGTTACAACTGGCAAAATCAAAGGAAAAAGAGATCGCGGACGACAAAGAGAGAAAATACTGGATTAGCTTGGTGTCATGGCATGGAAAACAGTCAACAACAGAACTCATACGATGCACCGTAGATAGAATATTGTGGAAGAACATGATCGCCAAAGCCAACCGGTACGGCACATGATGATGATGATGCTATACTTTTACATAATGTATATCAGGTTCACTTACTCCATACTGCTCCATTATTTTCTATAGTTCGTTTTTATCATCTCTGTTGAAAGCTTTTTCTTAGTCTAGAAAAGTGACAGATAGGGTCTCAAATTACTTGCTATTTAATATAGGGTTACAGGTTACTCAGGTTGTTATTATTGAAGGTTAGTCACGTTTTACTTGGCAATTATGGGAGAGTATCGAAAGTGGTTACTTTACAATTGGAAAAAGGGGGGGGGGGTATATTGCTTGCTACTTTATTATGTAGAAGGGGATGGTAGGTTACTTGGATTTTAAATAAAATAAAATTGTAATGAAATAATGTGTTATTATAAAGAGGGATGGGGTCAATGATACTTAGCTTTCGTGAGAGCGGGTCAGAGGTTAATTAGCATTTATAAAAAGGGGTCAGAGGTTAAATAGCTTTTGTAAAAGGGGGTCAGAGGTTAAATAACCTTTATAAAACAGGGTCAAAGGTTATTTAGTTTTTATAAAAGGGGATCAGGGGTTAAATAACTATAATAAAAGGGGTCAAGGTTAAATAGCTATAATAAAAGGGGGTCAGGGGTTACTTAGTTTTTTAAAAAAAAAGGGGTCAGAAGTTACTTAGTTTTTGTAAAATCAAGTCAGAGGTTACTTAGCTTTTATAAAAATCGATCCAGTGGCTACTTAGCTTTTATAAAAATCGGTCCAGTGGCTACTTAGCTTTTATAAAAATCGGTCCAGTGACTACTTAGCTTTTATAAAAATCAGTCCAGTGGTTACTTAAAAAAACAAAAAGTAAAGTACACCCGTCACGCCAAGTGGCGTATAGGGAATATGGTGTTAGTGACCATAAATTTTACAGACCTTCGGCACATGATTTTTGGTGTAATGTAGTGGGTATTACGCCCGTGCCGTTTCAAATTCCCTGAAAAAAAAACCAGGTACCCATTTAAGGCTGGGTGAACCCGGAAGCCGTCTGTTGGATTCGAAACCTACATGTTGTCCTTTGTAGTCCAGTTCACTAACCACTGGGCTATTGCGGCTCCCTCAGTGGCTACTTTTTTATAAAATCACGTGGGGGACCGCGAAACAAAAGGGAGCCTCGGTAGCCTAGTTGGTAAAACCACCCGACTGCACTACCGACGTTAGGACAACCCGTGTTCGATTCCCGCTGGAAGCAGTGTGATTTGTACTCGTGGTTGGAAAAAAAAAACGGTCTAACCAGCCGCTGTCAGAAATGGGTACCAGGGTATTATTCTGGGAAGGTGAAGAATTCCGCCTCGCATCGTGAGTTTCGATGCTTGAAGCGACACTATCCAGAAGTCTCCGAACACTTCTGGATAGGCGACCGAGCACATATGGTTAAAAACTCGCGTGCTAAGACGCCGATTCAAGTCATTACTTTACCTTTATTTTTAAAAAAAAATCAGGTCAGAGGTTACTTAGCTTTTTTAAAAAAAGTGGTCGCAACTTCTGAGAGGTTGGCACACACTGTCCTACTCATTTAACCTTCTACTAGTCTTCTTGTGCAACCACACTTTTGCCACCCTCTCTTGCGTTACCTAATGTTTGTTTCAATTGAATGATATCTCTGTTGAATTCCTGTGTCTTTTCAAACTTATCTTGCTATTATACCCTGGTCGTATGGTTGGTTTAGTCTGAGTAACATGCAGTGTTTTATTAAATGATATTTTTTTAAACTGCTATAATGTTGCTTGTTGCCAATGTGGTTTAACAAATGGATTGTGAACATAAAATCTCTCTCTCTCTCTCTCTCTCTCTCTCTCTCTCTGCGATCATGGCCTCAATCAGAGTAGGATTCCAGACTCTCACAAGAAGTCAGCTGCCAGGTTAAGTGTGTTGATCGCCCCTACAGACAGAACACCACAATTAGAGTCTGCCAGACCCACTCTGATTGAACACCCGTTAAAACGTTGCACTATTTTCTGCGCCAGTGGCCCTGTGCATCCGATTTTAGTCAGCATTTTATTCAGGTTTGCTTTCCTTAGCCTTTGATTGTCCCCAATTTTCCTGCAAGTCAGCAGATTGTCTTTTCTGTAGGAGGATTCTGCCCTTAGATGGTCGGCCCTCCCAGGTTTACGAACACCATCTGCCCGAGTCACTAGAGGTGACTAACACAGACATGCACACACAAAGATATAAGATGTGACTAACACAGACATGCACACAGCGATATGACACATGACTAACATAGACATGCACACAAAGATATGAAATATGACTGACATAGGCATGCACACAAAGATATGAGATATGACTAACATAGACATGCACACACAAAGATATGAGATGTGACTAACATAGCCATGCATACACAAGGATATGAGATGTGACAAACACAGACATGAACACACAAAGATATGAGATATGACTAACATAAACATGCACACAAAGATATGAGATATCACTATCCCAGACATGCACACACAAAGATGTAACACATGACTAACACAGATGCACATTGAGATATGAGATATGACTAAACACAGACACACATAAAGATATGAGACATGATTAACACGGACACACCAAGATATGAGATATGACTAACATGACACACGCCAAGATATGAGCCATGGCTAGCACACATATACACACACACAAGCTAAGATATGACCCATGGCTAGCACAGAAACACGCTAAGATATGAGCCATGGCTAGCACAGAAACACATTAAGATATGAGCCATGGCTGCACGGAAAAACACCAAGATATGAACCATGTCTAGCACAGAAACACATTAAGATATGAGCCATGGCTAGCACGGAAATACACTAAGATATGAACCATGGCCAGCACAGACACCCACCAAAATATGAGCCATGGCTAGCATGGATATACACTAAGATATGAACCATGACCAGCACAGACACACACTAAGATATGAATCACGGCCAGCCCAGACACACACTAAGATATGAGCCATGGCTATCACAGACACCCACTAAGATATGAGCTACGACTAGTACGGATATACACTGAGAATTGAGCCATGGCTCACTTCAAGAGAAGCAGAAGTGAGGTAGAAGAGCAGCGATCGCGAAAAGTATCCATATGCTTGGGTTTGTTGTAGTCGGTAGACTCTTCTTAACGTGGGAATCATCGACATACGAGACGCTGGTCCCGGTTAACTGTTCACAGGTTCCATTCAAACAGTTGTCCGGAGATTTGAGAGTGCAGTCTGATCCATAGAACGTTCCCTTGCATGTACAGTTCCCGGTTGACTGTTCACAGGTGTCGTTGAAACAGTTGTCCGGACATTTGAGAGTGCATTCTGAACCGTAGTACGTTTCCTTGCACGTAAAGTCTGCACTTTCCGGGTCACATATGATGTCATAGCCATCAGAACATATCTGTTCGCACTGTAGCCCAAAATTACTATCGGGACAAGTGTCATTACATGTATAGCCAGGATGTTTGCATTATAGGCATTTTCAGAATTTTTTCTCACATAAAGGACAGACACTGAGACAAGACCTGGATCAGTCGTGTCCATAGATCCCATGTGAACAGTTGCCGTGACACGTACCGATGATGATGTTGCAGCCTTTGCTACACCCACTACACACCTCACAAAACGACCCAGAATGCCCGTCCAGACAATAGGTGTCTGTAAATGTTTGCACCTCACACACCGTCAGTGCCCTGTCGGCCTGCGAAATAGTCGGTGAGAACTCAATCTTAATGTGTGCCATTGGCGTTTGTGTGGTGACTAAAATAGTGTTCACAGAAACATTAGGGTATGATATATCATTATACTGGAACACTACGCCGCCACTGTCAGAGAAAGCCTTTAGAGTGGCATTCTTTACCCGAATAATAGTGCTAGCTCGATGATAGATTCGAATGGTGTGAATCTTCTGGGGCGTGGCAAAGTTCAGATATCAGTAAACAGGATTGGTTCCACTTCTCAATTGTTTGTGTGTGCAGTCATTGTCATAGAGACAATTTAATAATTATAAATAAATATAAATTAACAACACAGAAAATCGATGCATGTCACTTCGATGAAGAATTGTACAAGAATTAATTAAGCAGAACAAGAGTTATTGTGTTCACTGTCGGAGTATAGACAATCAGGAATCTTCACAACCGCTTATCAACAAATTAATTTCAGTGACTCAGCCAAAATGGTACATTTGTCAAAGCCTCCTTCCGCGATCTTCAACTGTAGACATTTATGAGGGACCTCTTATAGTAAAGAAGGTTCGGTAGCGTTGTGGTTAGTGGACTGGCCTGTTATCAAGAAAAGATGAAGTTCCATCCCGGTCGACGACTTTCAGGTTCACCCAACATTAAATGATCATTAGATTTGTCTGCGAAGGAAAGACGGCACTGGCGTAATGCTGACCACATGAATCAAATATTTGCCGATTGTTAAAAGGTAAGAACATACATTTCAATAAATATCACGGACTCGGCGGGTTTCTTATTTAAAGTCATAATTAGAACGTTATTAGCCGATGGTTCATTGTGAAATCAATGTTTAATATTCACATTGCATCAAAACATACAAGAAAGATCAGAGAAAGATGTCACTTCATTCAGACACTGTACGACAATCCGCTCAGCTTATGCGAATCTTTTCAGAAGAAGAGGTATATTTACAGCATTAGGACAAAATCACAAATAATCAACAAAAACAAACAAACAATTTATGGTTCAAAGCAGGATCCCTCAATAATAGTTTCCGAACATATATTGTTCTTTGTATTTTGTTCTGTTGATTATTTGAGACTTTTTCTGAGTGCTGTAAACATACTACCTCCTCCTCTGAAAAGATTCGCTGATTTATCACCTCGGAAGTTTCCCTCTAAAATAATATTCATTTACTATTATTTGTCTCCCGCTCAATTTACGAAGCGCCAATAACACATCATCATCTTCTTCTTCTACTTTCCTTCTTCATTTGCCTTTCATAAACGAAGTAAAAAGTAAAGTACCCGCGTCACGCCAAGTGTCGTATAGGGAATATGGTGTTAGTGACCATCAATTTTACAGACCTTCGGCACATGATTTTTGGGTAATGTGGTCAGTATTACGCCCGTGCCGCTTTACTTTCCCAGAAAAAAATCCGGCACCCATTAAAAGCTGGGTGAACCGGAAGCCGTCGATTGGGATCGAACCCTACCTCTTGTCCTTTGTAGTCCAGTTCACTAACCACTGAGCTATCGCAGCCTTTCATCGTCGAGGGGCGATATAATTTGTGGTCCTTTGCTCTTCAGTTCACCACTGCTACTGTTATGTTTCATATTATTTCTAATATTCCGTCAATCCATCTTTTTCGTGATCGGCCCTTGGGTCTGGTGTTCTCGCAACCTTTATTAAAGGCTCGTTGTGTAGTATATGATCTTTCTGCCTTGTGACGTGGCTAAACCATTTCATCTGTTGTTTCTTTATGTACTCTATGACGGGAGTTATTCCTTGTTTTTTTCCTCAGGTCTTCATTTCTGATCTAATCTTTCCGGCCGTTTCCTGTTATTCGTCTAACATATTTAATCCCAGTAGAGGTTTTTTTCCTTTTTGTTCTTACATCTATGGTCAAGGACTGGCACTGGCAACACAACGTTGGGATAAAGATTGTATTGTAGAGTGCTCGTTCTGTCTCTAAAGTTATTTGCTTGTTGGGCAATAGTGGTGATAATTGTCGCATGATTCAACTAGCTCTGTTGCATCTTGAAAACATGGAGATAAAAAATGACAATCAAACATGGAGAACAACAAAAATGACAATCATGAAGATACAGACTTTCATTAATGGATGCTTATGGAGAATAAAAGGATGGAAATGGTAGGACAAATTCACTAACATGGAATGTTGGAAATGTACCAGTCAAATACCAGTGGATAAAGAGATACAGCGAAGACGATGGCGCTGGATAGGACACACACCGCGGAAGCCAACTGAGAGTATTACACAACAGGCCCTTTTTTGGAATCCCCAGGGGAAAAGACAAAGAGGAAGACCAACGAATTATTGCAGAAGACAGATAGAAGCAGAGATGAAGATGATGGGGAAAACATGGAATGATCTTAAAAGAATGGCATGAAACAGAACGACCTGGAAAGTGTTTGTTGAACACATATGCTCCACAGGGAGCTGAAAGGTAGAAGAAGAGGAAGAAGAAGTTGCATCTTGAGTCTATTTCTGTTCTTTATGAATTGTCGTTTGTCACTAGATTTCCTATGTATTTAAATTCATCTACTTGTTTCATTTGTCTGCCGTCTGTAGTTATGTTGATGTTCTGTTTCTTTTTTTGCGATTTTCAATAACACATTGAGTGTATTAAATTCAAATAGAAAATCCAAATACGAAGTGCGCAATATGATAGAATGTTCTGGGAAAACAAGGATAACGACACGGAAAATTAGAAAGACTCTGGCAGGCGGTGTGTATGCGTGTGTGTGTGTGTGGGGGGGGGGGGTGTTTACGTTGGTGGTCTAGAGTTAAGATGTCGTCTCCGGACAATTTAATATGGGGTTCAAATCCCGTCAAAGGTGATGTCCATTTTTCTGTTCCAATCTGTAAATTTTTCAGTTCCAATCCGTGATTTTTTTTGTTTTCCAATCCATGAATTTTCCTTGGCTTTTTCTGGGAACTTTGAGCATTGAGATTCGGTGCCTAGCCTTCTTGAATGCAGTAAACCAAATTTAAAAAAAAAAAGAGAAAAAATAGAAAAAAAGGGTCTAGTTTGCACTTCGCGCACATTGGCATTTAAAAATCGAGAAGAGAAGGTAAAATATGGCCGCTGCCCGGGGACATAAATCGTTAAGAAATCGATAGATTTACCAATTACCCCCTCCATTTTCAAGGTCTGCATTTTTGTTTCAGTAAAGTAAAGTACCCCAGTCACGCCAAGTGGCGTATAGGGAAATATGGTGTTAGTGACCCTATATTTTACAGACCTTCAACACATGATTTTTGAGGTAATGTGGTCGGTATTACACCCGTGCTGCTTTACTTTCCCAGAAAAAAAATCCGGTACCCATTTAAGGCTGGGTGAACCCGGAAGCCGTCGATTGGGGTCGAACCCTACTCCTTGTCCTTTGTAGTCCAGTTCACTAACCACTGAGCTATCGCGGCTCCATTTTTGTTTCAGAGTTCGTGTATTTGAGCTAAAACCATCTTCAGTGCTTACGCCAGCGGTGTGGCGGTGTTTACAGGGGTCGTCGGTAGCTTCATGCAGGGCGATGTGATGGGGGAGGCACCTGAATATTCTATTTTCTGATGTGCAATGAAGATGGTCTGTTTGACAAACGTAGAGTAAACAAAATATGTTTTGTTATTCTCTGTTCGCCTATTTCTTCTCATTCTTCTATGAATAACATTTCAAAGGCTTTCCTTTTCTTTTCTGTTTTCATATTTAGTGTCCGTGTTTCTGCACCAAATAGGAATATTGAGTAGATATTTCACTTTATTACTCTCACTTTGGCAGAGTTGGATGGAAGGAAAAGAAAACAAACGATGAAGTCTTAAAACAACTAAAAATGAAAAGAGAACTAGTAAGCACAATTCAAACAAGACAATGCGATTTTTGGGCCATGTTAAAAGACACAATAGCCTACTAAAAGTAATCCTGGAGGGGAAAATACAAGGTAAAAGAGGCAGACCAAGACTAACATGGACGAGTAACATCAAAAGATGGACAAATTAACCTATGACAACCTGCACCAGCAAAGCAAGAGACAGAGCAGAATGGCGCTCCATGGTAGCCAACCTTCGTTGCGGAGAAGGCACTCGATGATGATGGTGATGATGATGATTCTCACTTTCAGTCATGGTGTTATTTGCTTTGACGTCAGTACATATTACAAACTGATATAAACCATGTTTTGCTATTTTCCATTGTTTAAAACTTGTTAACCACCAACCCAAAAAACAAACAAACAAACAAACAAACAAAGGACGGAACTTTCACGAAAACATTGAGTCGATGAGGTACAAGAGAAGGTTAAATTAACCGGTCGTTCCTGTTCACAACACGCATGATTTGCATGAAAATATATCCTGAAAGTACAACGTACGTCACAGTTATTAATTGTTCATGCGGTTAAAGCTGTGTAACATTATCTGCGTTGCTGTTGCGATACGTCGCCATTTTATCTTAAATCAGAAAAACCGTCAAGGGGGAACAATGTTACTACAACTTGACATTGACAAAAGAGCGCAGAATAGGCGTTTCCATTTTGTTATTGTCTCTTCTCCGTTTCCTTTTTCACACGCTAGACAACTTCTCAGACTTCTAATCCGGATAATCGTGTCAAATGTGTGGAATTTCTCTTTTCTTAACATTTTATATAATATTTATATCGCTAACTTCTGGTTAATCGTATAAGACAGATTCAGAAGGGAACATACAGAATAGAAGTAGAGGGATGTCCTATGATGTAGAACAGAAATAGAAGTATGATGTAAGTTGTAGAATATAAAAGTAGGATGACATAAGATGTAGAACACAAACAGTAAGATATACAACAGAAAAAGTAGGATGGCATAAGATGTAGAACACAAATAGTAAGATGTACAATAGAAAAAGTAGGATGACATAAGATGTAGAACACAAATAGTAAGATGTACAATAGAAAAAGTAGGATGACTCAATTTTCCCAGTTGTTACAATATATTCCAGCTGTTCCCTTATCATTACATGGCCAGAAAATGATGATTGTTTCCTCCTGATATTGCTCTCTCTTTGCTTTGGTCTCTTTCAGAACGTTTTCATTAATCTTCTTAGCTGTCCGTGGTATTCTCAACATTCTTCTGTAAAACAACATTTCTACAGACTCCAGTGATTTTCTTGTCTGTGGCCCCATTGTCCGTAATTCACATCCATATGTTACGACTGACTCTACATAACATTAACGAGCTCTTTTTCTTGTTTTTATTGTCAAAATTGGATTGCATATTATCTTCCTTAGTTTTTTTTAAAGATAATAAGATAAATAACAAACTAAAAATAAGTAACAAACGATGCACATGTACAACATAAATAACAAACGATGCACATGTACAACATAAATAACAAACGATGCACATGTACAACATAAATAACAAACGATGCACATGTACAACATAAATAACAAACGATGCACATGTACAACATAAATAACAAACGATGCACATGTACAACATAATAACAAACGATGTACATGTACAACATAAATAACAAACGATGCACATGTACAACATAAATAACAAACGATGCACATGTACAACATAAATAACAAACGATGCATATGTACAACATAAATAACAAACGATGCACTTGTACAACATAAATAACAAACGATGTACATGTACAACATAAATAACAAACGATGCAGATATTGAATTAATAAAAGATAAAATCCAAACTAAAACAAACTTTCGGAGAGTTTTCTTTCTTGCTTGCGTTCGCCAGCTTTAAACTGTGTCGAAGTCCCTAGAGAGTAGGAACTGAATCCGTTTTACCTTGGCAGTCGTGTGTGCAGGGGTCCCGTGCCGCACAGGCAGATAACTCCGTCTTCGGAGGTACTCATATTTTTATTCCGTCGATGAGTAATTGACGTTTCAGGCCAAGCCTCGCTGCTGAGACCAGGGGTGGTTTCCGCAAAGAGAAATCACAAATAAAAACTGGTGTAGCCAATTTACTTATAGAAATGAGTATTTATTATTATTCCTTTTTGAGAAGATAATAAAGGACTCAGCCTTAATAGCAAAAAGACAGAAGTAATGGTAACAACAAAGAAAAAGACATCCTCTCAGTGCAAAATAAAGACAAGTGGAACAATAATAAAGCAGGTAAATTAATTTAAATATTTGGGAACTTTGTTAACCTCAGACGGAAGATGTACAAAAGAGGTGAGATACAGAATGGCTCAAGCAAAAGCAGCTTTCCAAAAAATGAGAAAGATACTGTGCAATCCATTTTTGACAATAGAAACTAGAAAAAGAGTTCTTAAATGTTATGTAGAGCCAGTCTTAACATACGGATGTGAATCATGGACAATAGGACAACAGACAAGAAAATCACTGGAGTCTGTAGAAATGTGGTTTTACAGAAGAATGTTGAGAATACCATGGACAACTAAGAAGAGTAATGAAAGCGTTCTGAAAGAGGTCAAAGCAAAAAGAGAGCTAATTTCTAATATTAGGAAGAAACAATCATAATTTTTGGTCATGTAATGAGAAGAGAACAACTGGAATATATTGTAACAACTGGAAAAATTGAGGGACGAAGAGACAGAGGGAAGCAAAGAGAAAAAAATATCAGACAGCTTAAGAGAATCGCTTGGCAGAAGGTCAACAACAGAAATGATAAATAACTGTCGAGATCGAAAGTTGTGGAGAGACATGATCACCTATGTCAACAGGCCCGGTACTTGATGATGATGATTTTTTAGAAATAAAGCGCATTAAAAAAAAAAAGTGTCTGACCTGTAGTAAGAACAGTCAGCAATGATATGTGAAACTATAAGTTCCTTTATTAGTGTGAATCAGGGATTCATATTTCAGGTTCTGTAAAGAAATGCCCCGAATATACGGCCAGCGTAGAAACAAAATGGATACAGTTTGAAGGAAACACTCGGAAATATCAAACAGACAACAATCGAAAACATAGAAAACAATAAGCAGCACAATCGAGGACTTGAACCCGTGTCCATCGGCGCCGCGCCGTGCCACCAGAGACACCCCCCCTTTCCCCCTCCCCTCTACACACTTCAGCACCACGTCAGTTCGTTATCCCCTTATATAAATATAAATAGTTATTTTATTATTTATGATTAAAACGAGGCAGACCATGAAGAATATGGTTTCAACACATCAAAAAGACCTTGAGCAGAACAACAAAGTAAGTAGGAGAACTGGCTGGAGACATGTGGTTTTTTTTCTTCAGACGGCCTCTGCTGAATGCAACGTTCTGCAAATGACATGCAACCTGATGATGATGATGATTAACATTAGAAAGTTGCTTTACTGCCATTTACAATTTTTTTATTTACATTTTTTAATGCTTAGCCCTGGAAGCATAATGCAGCCTGTTACTCTTCTTCTTCTTCTCCTTTCCTTCCTCATCTGCCTTTCAGCGTCGAGGGGAGATATAATTTGCGGTCTTTTGCTCTTCTGTTCGCCTCTGCTCCTGTTATGTTACCTAGTGCGTCTAATATTCCATCGACCCATCTTACGACGTGTGCTGAAGGCTCGTTGTGTTGTGTTTTGATCTTTCTGCCTTATCACGTGGCCAAACCATTATATCTGTTGTTTTCTTATATATTATATAGCGGGGGCTATTCCTAGCTTTTTTTCTCAGTTCTTCATTTCTGATCTTATCTCTCAGCCTCTTACTGCTATACTTTAACATATACAGTCGTTTTAATGTCCCTTTCCGGATGGACTAAGTAGTTGATATAATTTATCTGACAGAATCACTAAAATACTTAGATTTTTAGCTTAATTATGAGAAATCACAATAAATGTTATTTTCCCTCCGGCCGCCCCCCCCCCCCCCCCCCAACGATTTTCAGTTATGATGTTTCCAAAATCGAATAAAACAACTCCAAAGGGCAGTTCATATTAAAAACTATTTGATAGTAAATATTAGATGCAATGGACTGATCCTACGCTCAAGCTCAGATTAAGCGTAGCAATTACGTTTAACATAATTTGTGTAGATATGCATTACAGTAAAACAAATGCTCAGATTCAGAGCCTAGATTATATCCTTCTCTCTGATAAACATCTCGTTTTATAGCCCCGAGGTGGACTTAACTGCCATGTGTTTGCGTAGTTCCATGTTTTTATTTTACCTTTCTTTCTTCATCATCTTTTTATTCTCCATCATTAACGGTTTGTGTCCCAAAAGTTCTTTGTCCAAACATCACCCCCGAAAGTAATCCGCTTTAATCCCATTGGTTTAGCTCTGGCTATCCCAGTCTAGCGTTTGCTAAATTTAACTTATATTAATATTAAAAGTATTGTCAAATTCGTTCTCACATTGGCTGATTGCACGTTTGTCTTTGTTATGAATCTTACTTTATGTCTTTACGTTTTTATTCCTTTCTGTAAGTTAAAATGCGTCTAAAAACTGGTTTCTTTCTACTTCTTTCTAACCCTAGTCGCCAGCCATCAGAGCTCACATTGACTACATGCTCACTCGATTACATATTGTCAGGATTTCCGGTCAATATAGCGGATAGACGGCAGGGACAGTCGATGCTCTGTCTGAAAAGTGTTCCATGATGCAGTTTCCTCATGTTCCAAGTCCAACTTGCTGCCGCAACTACTGAGTTTAGTGCTCTGTGCACACCGTGAGCTGTTTTTTTTTTCTTCATCCGGATCGTGTTTCAATTGCCTACGGTGAATTATGATATCGTATGACGAAGGACAGTTCGGCTGTGTTCACTTTCGGTGCGGGTTTGCCTTGTCTTTTGGCGTGTGCTGTGGCTATAGTGATGAGGACTGCAGCTGCCTTTCTTTGTTTGGATCCTTCAATGAGATGAGATGTTAATTCGGATGACTCCTCCTGCACGGGAGGTTGAACAATTATGGATTTTAATTCGTTTGCAGTGATGCCGGGGCCTTCGACTAACTAACATTTTGTAATCTTGTTGGACAACATCAAAATCTCTTTAGCTTACATAGATCTTGACGATCACTCTCGTGGTGCTCCAAGTCTGACCTACAAAGTGCATTTCCTATAAATAAATATACATTTTTCTCTTTACAAAAATTACCTGAACTCTATCATCCCATTCTATGTAACAGTAACAATCCTAGTTTTCTATTGCCCATAAAATATGTATCTCGCGAAGTTTAAGTCACAAAAGTTTATTAGAGCGCTTTCCGGACCGTTCCGGTTGTGTGTGTTAGTAAACATATATAGAGCCATAATTGGGGTTTTATAACTTTTGCAACAATTGCGTTGATCGGCAAAGTTTTAGGGCTCGGCAGTTGAGCAAAGTTCAAGGTTGAAAAACATGCAGATCACTTTAACCTGTCAAAAAACTACAGAATAATTCCGAGAAAAACACTCATAAATAAGTAGTAGTGCATTACAACTTTGCTGATATAAAGTTAGGACTCTATACTAAACGTTTTGACTACAAAGTCTTCTTCATTAGACATGACAGGAATGCAACGGACTACATAATTAAACAAGAACAAAGATTTAAAATGATATAAAACATCTCCGCCATGTCGACTCGAATATTAACTCCGTGGAGAATAATCTGCTAACCGGAAGACAGACATTTCGGCTCTAAATAACATTTAGAAATTCGTTTCCTATTTCTTATTTCTCGTTTAGCCAAGGACTCATTGAGAGACTTGATGCTTTCCAATTAATGAAGAATAGTGTGTATACTAATAGTTCCTGCCGCTCGCCGTGTACTCAATGAAGAGAATCATAGGAGGATTTCTTTCTTTCTTGCTTTCTTTATTCCTCCTCTTCCTTCAGTTTATATTTCTCTCGTTCATTCTTAAATTTTTAATCCAAGCTGTCTAGATATCTTGCACTCTTTCTCTCATTCTCTCTATAAAATTGCTTTCTCTGTCTATATCACACCCCTAATCTTTATCTTTTATCTCTCTATTTATCAGTTCTATTTTTTTCCTACAACTTTCTCTTTCTCGCGTTCATTTTATTGTCTTTCCTCTTTTTCTCTCACCATTTTTCTACCCCCACCCCCTTTCCCTTCCCCAGTCATTTTATTATCTTCATCACCCTCTCTCTTGCCTTCTCTCTCACCCTTTTTCTTTCGTGCTTTATCTCCGTAACTTTCCCCTCTCACTTGTTTTCCCACCCTGCCCTTGTTTGCAGCTCGCTAACAGTTGTAGTTAGAACAGGTATCTACCCGTGTACTTACCGTACAATATAATAATAGTCATTATTGTTGTCATTAAAAACATTGTATTACAGCATCACTTTTATTCAATAAGTATGCCTGTAAAGCTTTTAGATCTTACCTCAGTTAAGTCTCACTTTAATTGTATATATATTTGAGCTTACATATTTTCATATATTATCTATTTTTATCCTCCGATATGTAGAACATCTCTCTTTTCGTTTCATCATTTCATCTCTTATCCCTCTGTTTATTTCTTCTTGATTTACCTGGTCCGCTTATCCTAGATGTAGTGGAGTTTTTCTTTATTTCGTTTTATCATTTCATCTCGCATCCCTCTCTTTATTTCTCCTGATTTACCTGGTCCGCTTATCCTAGATGTAGTGGAGTTTATCTTTATTTCGTTTCATCTTTCATCTCTTATCCCTCTGTTTATTTCTTCTTGATTTACCTGGTCAGCTTATCCTAGATGTAGTGGAGTTTATCTTTATTTCGTTCTTCGTTTGTATTGTTCTCAATTTCTGAAGAAGGCCGCAAGTAGAGGCCGAAACGTCAACATTTTGTTGTTTTCCTTCTTGTAAAGCTGTCAACATTTGTTTTTTAGTGTAAGTTGTACCCCACTTTAGCTTTTGTACCAACTTACCACAGCACTGTAATTATATGTCTGTCCTTCTCTTCCCCCCCCCCCCCCCACACACACACACAGACCATATATTTGGGAAATGTAAACACGTCAGCAAACATTGCATGGGGGGGGGGAAGCTAAGTCTTACCTCTTACCTCTACTTTTTTTCTCTTCTTCAATAAGTGGTATGACTTTCCTCTTCACCTTTCCACGAAACAGCTCGTTACCTGCCTCTGTCGGTGGTCACTTGCCATGATTCAACGACCACATGACGTCTTATGCCACGTAGACAGAAATCTTTGAAGCGAAGTACGACAAAGCCCCTTGGTCAAATCCCTCAAGCTAATCCACCATAAATAATGCCTTCTGGAGTTCAACACCAACACCCCCCCCCCCCCCGGTGTTTCACTTGACCTGTTCAACGTAAACAACGTTCGTTTTTAAGGACATGACATACTATATCTTATAATCTATATCCGGTTTGACTTGGACATGCCTACCTGAACGTAGGCCTTCTAATCCGTTCAGAAAATGTCAGACTATACCACGTTTATAATTAGACCATTAAATTGTATATTGGTTGTTTTCTTTTATCTGAAATAAAACATAAGGCCTGTAACAAAACAAATTAATCACGATCAATATTAACAATTCATGTAGTAATTAGGAAACCTCAGATAAATAACACGGTTATTATATTTGCTAATTTATGTATACACTTGTTATAGAGGATTCCCTTCACTTTATCTCCTTTATATTAAATAATTTTCTTTTTAGCTTTATGTGAGGTATTATTTCGACCTAAGTAATTATGGTTTCTTTCATTTGTCATCATTATTGTCAAATACCGAGCTTGCAGGTGTAGGTGATCATGTCTCTCCGCAATTCTTTACTTCTACATCTGTTTATCAGCTTTTCTGTACCAAACCACGCTCTTAAAACGTTATTGTATCCTTTCTCTTTTCTTCCTTCCATTTTTTTCCTGTTGTTACAATATATTCCAGTTCACTTCTCATAACATGGTCAAAGAAGTATTGTTTTCTCTTGAAGCTTGAAATAATCTTTCTTTTTGATTTAGCTTCTTTTAAAAGATCCTTATTAATCTTTTGAACTGTCCATAGTTTTCTCAGCTTCCTTCTATGAAATCCATGTTTCTATGGCCTCCATCAGTTTTCTTGTCTTTAGTCTCATCATCATCATCATCATCATCATCGTGTGCCTTCTCCGCAACGAAGGTTGGCTATCATGGATCGCCATTCTACTCTATTTCTTGCTTTGATGGTGCAGGCTGACATAGATTGACTTGTCCATCTTTTGATGTTACTCGTCCATGTTAGTCTTGGTCTGCCTCTTTTACCTTGTATTTTCCCTTCCAATATTACTTTTATTAGGCTGTTGTGTCTTTTAACATGCCCCAAAAATTTCATTTGTCTTATCTTAATTGTATTTAGTAGTTCTCTTTTTATTTTCAGTTGTTTTAAAACTTTATCGTTTGTTATCTTTTGTTTCCACCCAATTCTACCTATTCTTCTATAAATCCACATTTCAAAGGCTTCAATTTTCTGTTCTGATTTCTTGTCTAATGTCCATGTTTCTGCACCATACAGGAATATTGAGAAGACGTAACATTTTGCCATTCTTAGTTTCAGCCCTGCTGATATTTGTTTTGTTGTTAGTATATTTTTCATGGCATTAAAATTTCTTTTTGTCTTTAGTCTAATTCTCCATTATTCATAATCATGCATCTAGAGTGGCTCCACATAACACTAGCATGTGATGATGTCGTATTGCTATTTGTTATGTCTTATTACCAGATAACTTATGATACTATTAACCGATATGCCTCACTACTAATTAGCGTACCTTACTACCTACAAGCTTATCTGATTTCAATATGTTTGTTATAGATTTCTTTTGTTATTTCGTCTCCAACAGGGTATATTTCTATTTTAACAGTATTTATTCAATACGCGTATTTCCATTTCTATATTTCTCATAGAACATATAAAGAAACAACAGATAAAATGGTTTGGCCACGTGACAAGGCAGAAAGATAAAAACACAACACAGCAAGCCTTCAAAAAATGTTGTGAGAATACCAGACACAATGGTCGACCACGAAAAAGTTGTCTGGATGGAATATTAGAAGCACTAGGAAACATAACAGCAGCAGATGCGAACAGAAGAGCAAATGACTGCAAATATATCTCCCCTAGACGCTGAAAGGCAAATGAGGAAGGAAAGAACAAAATATTTCTCTAGCATACCCCCCCCCCACCGCCCAATTTTAAAATGGATTTGCTTATTGGTTTACTATCCACAAGTTATTGTTATACGTGTTTAGTATGGACAATATTTATTTAGGTTAAATTAAGCAATTGCGTTGGAACTGCTGGAAAGTGTCTATTGTGTGGTACGGCGTTTTCTTGGCCTCAACTACAAAAGTTTGTAAGGAAGTCTGACCTCTAAATTACCTACTACGAATTCACGCTGCGAGGTTAATAAGCTTCGCGTCTCAAGGCATTAGGCACAATAAGACCACATTAAAAACAATAAGACCACATTAAACACAATAAGACCACATTAAACACAATAAGACCACATTAAACACAATAAGACAATATTAAACACAATAAGACCACATTAAACGCTTTGAGACAAAATTAAACACGATAAGACCACATTAAACGCTATGAGATCAAATTAAACACAATAAGACCACATTAGACACAATAAGACAACATTAAACACAATAAGACCACATTAAACGCTATGAGACCAAATTAAACACAAAAAGACCACATTAAACACAATAAGACCACATTAAACGCTATGAGACCAAATTAAACACGATAAGACCACATTAAACGCTGAGACCAAATTAAACACAATAATAAGACCACATTAAACACTATCAGACCAGATTAAACACAATAAGACCACATTAAACGCTATGAGATCAAATTAAACACAATAAGACAGCATTAAGCGCTATGAGACTAAATTAAAAACTATAAGACACCATTTAATGATTATATATATGTATATATATATATATATATATATATATATATATATATATATATATATATATATATATCTGCGATCAAGACTCAATCAGAGTAGGATTCCAGACTATCTCATGAAGTCAGCTGTCTGTTTAAGTGATTCGATTGCCCCATATAGTTTCTCTTCCAGGGAGGTGGGTGTGGACCACCTTGCTCTTCTCAGGTCTGTGTACTGGGATGGTCATATTGTCCTGTGTACAGTGACATAGGCTGGTTGTACCTATTTTGAATTTGGTGAACATGCGATTTCTCATTCTATTGCGGCCAGTGCGTAGGTGAATTATGATGACTTGATCCCTCCTTGATAGTTGGTGGTATCCGTCACTCTCGTTATGCTTTGAATGTTCTCGTTTCCATTTTTCATGGTACTGACCCTTGAGGATGGATTTGGCTCCATCATAACTGAGCGGATGGTTCTCTTGTGGTAATCTCCCTCCCTCTAGCTAATTTGTCTGCGCGTTCGTTTCCGTGTATATTACAGTGTGATGGTATCCACTGAATGACTACTCTCTGGAAGTTATTGCATAGCTGATCCAGGGCTGTTCTCAAGTCATCTAGTTCATTGTTCTTGGGGCTTTTTAGAGCTGATAGTACTGACAGTGCATCAGTCAGAATCACCAATTTATTGTGCATGTTATTTTTGTGTTGAGTAGCCAGTGCTGCAGCATCTCTGAGGGCCTCAGTTTCTGCTTTAAAGTTGTTTGAGAATTTTCCAGTAGCTATTGACTTGGTGACCTCGTCCTGGTTATTCAGAGTCAAGAACACACCTGCCCCTCCATTTATGGTGGCATTTGTAGCAGAGCCATCTGTGTATATGAGGGACCAAGAGTCCTGTGGGTAGGTATCGTGTATGTGTTTTTCTGCTACGTGTTTTCTTTCTGTGTCTGATTGGGTGCCTTTTTTCATGATTTCTGTTATATTTTCCTTAAGTTCTGGTATTTTATGTTTCCCATGAGGAGACATATCAGATGGGCCCAAGGGTTTCGGTATTGTTTGGGAAAGTACTGGGTCTCCAGTAATTAGTTCATTGGCGATTGCAGCGAAGTTGCTCCCCTTTAGTCGTACAATTCCGAAACCAGTTATTCTTTGGTGCATTGAGTGGCTAAGGAGCCTTCTATATTTCTCCGCTTGTTGCAATACTTCTATATTTTTCCGCTTGTTGCAATACTTCTATATTTCTCCGCTTGTTGCAATACTTCTATATTTCTCCGCTTGTTGCAATACTTCTATATTTCTCCCTTGTTGCAATACTTCTATATTTCTCCGCTTGTTGCAATACTTCTATATTTCTCCGCTTGTTGCAATACTTCTATATTTCTCCCTTGTTGCAATACTTCTATATTTCTCCCTTGTTGCAATACTTCTATATTTCTCCGCTTGTTGCAATGTAATGGCATGAGACTAAATTAAACACAATAAGACCACGTTAAGCGCTATGAGACCAAATTAAATAGGTAAGACAATAATTGTTCCCTTTATTTCCCGACCACTTGCCAGTATTTTAACACGATGCGTTTTATTCAGAAGCTACTGGTTGTGTGTAATCCCCTCACTCTTGGTGATAGTAACGTGATGATCTCGCGCCCATATTACAAATGGCCACACGTTTGTTAAATAATGACGAGTTCCCACGGTTAAGTGGAAAAGTGTGGTTGGTTGTTTCTCGGCTTGTCAAATAAACTCGGCATGTCAAATAAACAATTACTTCGGTGGTTGAAGGAACGAACTGCGATTAGGTCAGGATGGTTGTCGCAATTGTCTCGGTCTGCTGTTTAATGAAATATAATTTTAATGACAGAAAACAATAATTCAAACGAAACAAATTAAAATATGAATGTGGCATTGAAACTGTTTAATTTAAATAGATTAAGAGTGGCTGCTTCACGATACTACGTAGAAAACTATATTTTATGTTTAGTTCGGGTTAAAAGAAAGTCTTGATAAGTAAAACAAATTTAAAAAAGTAAAGTACCCCCAAGGTAAAATGGTTCTTCAATTGTTTGTTATGTCTTCCATCCTTCTGATGATCATCCAAGCTGGAGAGGCAAACACGAGTAGTTCAACAACGATCTTATGCTACAATCACAAACTACAAACACAAACACAAACAACTACAAGCGAATGCAGATTGGATAAAAGACAAGTGTATAGTAAGCCAATGATTTGAAAACTTCAATATAACATTTAACACAGACACTTTATAAGAAAACAATGACGACATGATCATTACGACTGTATCATTACAATTGAATCATTACGACTGTATCATGACGGATGTATCATGACGACTGTATCATTACGGCTGTATCATGACGGTTGTATCATTACAACTGTATCATTACGACTGTATCATTGAATGCAGTATTGCACTCTTGCGAAAGAAGCATTCCACAATGAAACTGAAGTAATCCCAATTTGACTGGAATAAATCATCTGATGCTGCAGTTAATGAAAGAGAAAACGTTTATGAAGGCAAACATAGAAATAACCTACTCCAGTCAATAAAACCAGCTATATAACAAGTTAACTTCTAAAACAAAATTACTGAGAGCCAAAGCCAAGAAAGCGCATAGATTTTAATATATGAAAAATTAGACTTGCAAGGAAAGAACAGATAGTATGCATATTTCATTTCTAAACTTTTCTGAAAGAGAATAAACACGCTGAAGCGCTAAAACTAGTTGCTGACTTATTAATAACAAGCGCACAGAAGGCTGGGAAATGATTCAACAAGTACTGAAAGAGACCAAAAGGCAGACAAGTGCTGAGATATAAGGATGTTTGCAGGGCTGCCTTGAGGGAATTCTCTACCGGCGAAAGAACCTGGGTAAATATGTTGCAGATCGTAGCACTTGGAATACACAAATAAAGAACAAAAACCAATGGCATAACTTTCGAGGCAGTGCTGATATCAAATTCGGAAGACAAAAGGTGCAGGAAACAGGGACCACAAATACATCATGTTCATTCTGCGGACAAATCTGTCTGTCCAATATTGGCAGATTCAGCCACGAGAGTTGTTCAGCAAGACAGCATCCAGCATGAGACACTACTATTTTACCAAACTACTGACTTATCATAGGGATCCGCGATAGCTCAGTGGTTAGTGAACTGGACTACAAAGGACAAGAGGTAGGGTTCGATCCCAACCGACGGCCTCCGGTTTACTCAGCCTTTAATGAGTACCGGATTTTGTTATGGGAAAGTAAAGCGGCACGGGCATAATACCGACCACATTACCCCAAAAAATCATGTGCCGAAGGTCTGTAAAGTGTATGGTCACTAACACCATATTCCCTATACGCCACTTGGCGTGACGGGGGCACTTTACTTTTTTTTTACTGACTTATCATGATTGCATGCTACCAGCCGTCTGTCAAGGCACCCAAGTCCATATAGATATAGTTTGTTAGCATCAACAGGACGCCGCCACAGGAGACTTGACAATATCATCTAGTGATTAGCCAACAATAAAATTATGGAAAAAGTATATCTGCCAGTATCAGACTATTTGAAAATAAATTAATTCTGGTAGAATTCGAGATGACATTAGAAATGCAAAGAAAGAGGAAGTCTGCTGGACCGGAAGGACTCACTAATGAGATCATCTCAAACCTATGAATCAACGAACATTCTATCATCCTAGAATTTTTTTTTTTTTTTTTTACAAAAAACTTGAAGTAAGGGAAGCTATCTGCAGAATAGACCAATCCAATCCAAAAGAAGGTCAAACCAAGTAATACAATATTGCTTTGAAACTCACAAGGTAGAGAACTCATGTTACCTGTATAGACCACAGTAATCTTCCTCCACTGCTATCCTTTCTTCTTTTTCTTAGTTTGCTTAACCACAGACTGACGATGGACACAGTGACCTCCATAAGCGTACCTTGTGACGTCTTGTATGACAGCACCAACGTTTCGCCATTTTACTCCGTGCGTGACCATACTCTGAAGTCTGACTCACGCTATTCGCCCCGGTTACCACTGTCACCCATGTTACCACTGTCACTCCTCTTACCACTGTCACTCTTATTAACACTGTCACTCTTATTAACACTGTCACTCCTCTTACTACTGTCACTCTTATTACCACTGCCACTCCTCTTACCACTGTCACTCTTATTAACACTGTCACTCCTCTTACCACTGTCACTCTTATTAACACTGTCACTCTTATTAACACTGTCACTCCTCTTACCACTGTCACTCTTATTAACACTGTCACTCCTCTTACCACTGTCACTCCTCTTACCACTGTCACTCATGTTACCACTGTCACTCCTCTTACTACTGTCACTCATGTTACCACTGTCACTCCTCTTACCACTGTCACTCATGTTACCACTGTCACTCCTCTTACTACTGGCATCTCTGTTACCACTGTCACTCCTCTTACCACTGTCACTCATGTTACCACTGTCACTCCTCTTACTACTGTCATCTCTGTTACCACTGTCACTCCTCTTACTACTGTCATTTCTGTTACCACTGTCACTCCTCTTACCACTGTCACTCATGTTACCACTGTCACTCCTCTTACCACTGTCACTCATGTTACCACTGTCACTCATGTTACCACTGTCACTCATGTTACCACTGTCACTCATGTTACCACTGTCACTCCTCTTACTACTGGCATCTCTGTTACCACTGTCACTCCTCTTACCACTGTCACTCATGTTACCACTGTCACTCCTCTTACTACTGTCATTTCTGTTACCACTGTCACTCCTCTTACCACTGTCACTATTGTTACCACTGTCACTCCTCTTACTACTGGCATCTCTGTTACCACTGTCACTCCTCTTACTACTGTCATCTCTGTTACCACTGTCACTCCTCTTACTACTGTCATCTCTGTTACCACTGTCACTCCTCTTACTACTGGCATCTCTGTTACCACTGTCACTCCTCTTACTACTGTCATCTCTGTTACCACTGTCACTCCTCTTACTACTGTCATCTCTGTTACCACTGTCACTCCTCTTACTACTGTCACTCCTGTTACCGACGTCACTACTGTAAACCACCGTTATCAGTCACCAGTTACCTCTGTCAATCCAGTTACCACTGTCACCACTACAACATCTAATACCACTACCAAACCTATTACCATTACCACACCTATTACCACTACCACACATATTACCATATCACCCCTGTTACCACCCCTGTTACCACTATCACCCCTGGTACCACTATTAGCCCAGTTACCACTCTCACCCCTGTTACCAATGCCACCCCTGCCCTTGTTACCACTCTCACCCATGTCACCCCTGTTACCACTACCAACCTTATTATCACTATCAACCCTGTTACCACTGCCACCCCTGTTACCACTATCACCCATGTTACCACTACCATCCCTGTTACCACAATCACCCCTGTTACCAAACCTCTTAACCCTTATTATAGTTCGTTCAGAAATTCGTGCCCACAGTTTATTAATTATCTCGGAAACTGTTGAATTTCTGGAATTCTTTTGAATAAAATCTTTTTTTTTCCCACCGGCCGTAAGATTTTATAACATTTAAGTAACAAAGTTTGAATTTTGCACAAATTGTTTTTTGTTATATAAAAGTAAAGTTAAAGTACGAGACTTGAACCGGCGTCTTAGCACGCGAGTTTACACCCATATATGCTCGGTCGCCTATCCAGAAATGTTCGGAGATTTCTGTATAGTGTCGCCTCAAGCATCGAAACTCAGATGCGAGGCGACATTCCTCACCTTCCCAGGGTAATACCCTGGTACCAATTTCTGCCAACGGCTGGGTCGACCGTGGGTTTTTTTTTTTTTTTTCAACCACGAGTACAATTCACACTGCTCCCAGCGGGAATCGAACACGGGTTGTCCGAATGTCGGTAGTCCAGTCGGGTGGTTTTCCCAACTAGGTTACCGAGGCCCCCTTTTGTTATTTAATTTTAGGAAAATATCAAATCGTGTACTCTAAACATTAGATGTTACTGTAAATTGTTAATTTTCTAACAAACCTCTCAGTGGATTGCGTCTGTACAAGTTACGGTTCAGTGAGCGCGAGATGGTGCTAATATTGTGCGGAGAGCACATGAAATTTGCCATTTTAAACGGCGAGTTGGTTACAAAGGTGGGTATTGTAAAATCCTAAAATTTAGGACAACCAAGAAAACCATATTTTTATATACCCCAAAGAAGCAAAAATCTTTCCTAAATGCATGACAGTAGGGGGAAAATCAGACTTAAAGGTTGGTGAGAAAAATAAGATTTCATGCAAAAGAATTACAGAAATTCATCAAACAGTTTCCGAGATAATTAATAAACTCTGTGGCACGAATTTCTGAACGAACCATTCCACTGTTGCCACTCTAACCGCCAAGTCGTACCGGGTGCTCCTCTCTTTCATTTCCCCTCCAGCATTACCGCAGCACACAAAACAAATCTTGTGATTGTTTCGGGACTAAAGGCATGAACCTCGCAGAGCCAACAACCAATCACCTTCAGTGTGTGCATTTCTCTCTAGTGCGAGTGGGGTTTAAACATTTTCCACTGAGACGTGTTTTTCTAGAACGTCAACTGCAGTCGTGCCTGAATACTTCTATTGAAACAGAAAACAAAAAAGATAAAAAGACATGCTCTATTGATCACGAATCTGGACGAACAAGAGGGGTAATTATAATGGGGACCAAATACACGAGAGGAACAAATAACCCATGCTTGTATATAGATTTATGTGTATCTATATTTATTTAAACAAAATTCATATTTGCATTTGTAATATATGGGTAACATACAAGACATACTTTATTTTTAAAAAAAAGAAAGAAAGAAACAGGCTGTATCATTATTAATGTAAATAAATTATTAATGGTTATTTTTCTACAAAAAAAAAAAAAAAAAAAAAAAAGGTTTGCCGTAACTTTATCATCACAGTCATTCTGTTTCCTCTTCCCCTTCTTCATCCAATAAACCCGGTGGCCTTTGTGGCACGAACAACAAACCTAGTCAAGCTTCTGCATTTCTCTCCATGCTTCGGCCATTAGTCAAGATCTGGCCGGTCTTTGATATTATCTTCTCATTTCTTTGTCGACCTCTTCTCATCACGTATCCCACACCATAAAATGGGGGAGAATAGTAATCTACTAAGTTTTAAAGCTCTTGTATACTTGCCTTTATGTTATCGTTGTCAGCGAACAAAAAACGAGATAGTTCAAACTGTTTAATCGTGTTTCGATATTCCGATTAGTAAGTAAAGTACCCCCCGTCACACCAAGTGGCGTATAGGGAAATATGGTGTTAGTGACCCTATATTTTACAGACCTTCAACACATGATCTTTGGGGTAATGTGGTCGGTATTACGCCCGTGCTGCTTTTACTTTCCCAGAAATAATCCGGTACCCATTTAAGGCTGGGTGAACCGGAGCCGTCGGTTGGGATTGAACCCTACCCCTTGTCCGTAGTAGTCCACTGAGCTATCGCGGCTCCTACTAATTTTTAGGGAATTAGTAAAACCCAGGTGTCCTCGCCAGGGTACGAACCCCGGCTGTTGCCGTGGTAAGCCAACCGCCTATCGATTGCGCTAACCGGACACCCGATTGCTTACGATAAATGATGATATCGTATGACGGGGAACAGATGGTTGTGTTCACTTTCTGTGCGGTTTCGCTTTATGTATTTTGGCGTGTGCTGAGACTGCTCTGATGGGGACTGCAGCTACCTTTCTTTGTTTGGGAGATGAAATATTAATTTGGATTATTCAAATGGCACGGGCGGTTGAGCAATTATGGGTTTTAATTCGTTTGCAGTGATACCGTGGCCTTCCATAACCATAACTTAAAACATGAGATTGTAAACTGACAACAATAAAATAAGTAAAGAGCCGCGTCACGCTAGGTGGCGTATAGGTAATATGGTGTTAGTGACCATAGCTTTTCCAGACCTTCAGCATATGATTTGTGAGGCAATGTGGTCGGTATTACGCCCATGCCACTTTACTTTCCCAGAAAAAAAATCCGGTACCCATTTAAGGCTGAGTGAACCCGGAAGCCGTCAATTGGGATCAAACCCTACCTCTTGTCCTTTGTAGTCCAGTTCACTAACCACTGAGCTATTGCGGCTCCCTATAGTGACAGCAATACTAGTTTACGATTACTTTGAAATTACATATCTCGGGACCTACAAATTGACCGGACCGATCAGGCCTGAAAAAAGTCCTGATTATTATTAGTATTTAGTTATGGGTGATAAGAAGCTCTTAATTATGGAAATGTACCGGTCAAATACCAGTGGATAAAGAGATACAGCGAAGACGATGGCGATGGATAGGACACACACTGTGGAAGCCAACTGAGAGTATTATACAACAGGCCCTTTTTTGGAATCCCCAGGGGAAAAGACAAAGAGGAAGACCAAGGAATTCTTGGAGAAGACAGACAGAAGCAGAGATGTAGGTGACGGGGAAGACATGGAATGATCTTAAAAGATTGGCAAGAAACAGAACGGCTTGGAAAATCTTTGATGAAGACCTATGCTCCACAGGGAGCTGAAAGGTAGAAGTAGAAGAAGATAGGAAGCTCTTGTATACAGCTTTGTAACAAAAGACAATTATGTTTCCTTGTCAAGCAAGTGTCTCGACCCTTTACTTCTAGTAGGTTGTAAAGGTAGGGGTATGAAAGGGATGGACACACCTGAGTCATAACTTCCAGGGGCGTTGGTCTCCTGCTACATTCAATGCTAAAAACTCGCGAAATTATTCACTGAAGATATTAATCGGAGCGTTTCGCGAGCTTTCAATTATGGAAAAAGCTGACTAATTCTCGTTCCTTTATATACGTCTCAAAACATTGCTGTACTTGGAGAGTGTCCACTGGTGCTCAGATCTTTTCCTTGATCACACAGGAAGATCTCAGCAGAGTTCACAAACTTCTTACACAGCTGTTCATTTTCATCTAAAAGTGGCATTTTAGTGGAATCGTGTGCCCTATCCATCCACACAGCTTTTCACTTATTTCTTCTACTATGAGTTTATTTGTTCTACTGTGGTTTTATTTCTTCTATCACAATTCAACATTTCTGGTGGTATCTAATCTGAACTATCCTCCTTTAGCGGGTGCTAATTAATATTTGTGTCTCCATCTATTCCTGGTTGATGTCCATGTTTCTGATCCATACAATCACCAAACCTGACGTAAAAACAGACCTCTATGACGTTTGTATTAAACCATCTAAGTTGATTCTTGAGGGCAGCTCCATGACTTTCGAGATATTCTTCAACTGAACAAACCATCATTCAGCCTTTCCAATTTTTGCTGCAAAATCTACTTCTGCTCTTCTCTGTCAATAATTGTGTCAAGATGAAACGATGTATGTACTACAGTTTCTGGTCTTCTTTCTTAACTGAATTAATTTTAACTCTTTGTTTTTTTTCTTCTAAAAACCGATAGTTTTGACAGCATAAATGTTGTTTGTTTATTTGTTTGTATGTTTGTTTGTTTGATGTTACGATCATCATCACTGCACACCGAACGAAACCATAGGTGCTCCGATATCCCGCTCGAGTAGATTGTGAGAATCCGAGGAGAATCTCAGCTCACGCGCACGAACTCCGTAGCACGACCTGGGATCCACGGTGTGGGTAGATTCATGCTAATAATTTTGCCCGGGCAGCGGCCATACTTATTGTCTACTCTTTTCAATTTTAACTGCAAAGGGAATTTTAACGTGCGGTAGTGCACGAGGGACCTTCTGTTTTTTGCCGTTATCCGGAGGAATTGACATCGGATCTCACTACCCAAGAGATCAGGGGAGATAACGTCGTAAAGAAACCACAGATTAATTGTTCCTGTTTTTGAAAAGTCAGCACCGCTTCTGGTGGACTTTGAACCGGGGTCCTTCCTGTCTTGATGCCGACGTCACACGTCTAGACTACCCAACGCACACATGTTTTCCTTGTCAATATGGTACACTTTCTTTCTCATGTTCTCAGTACATCTAATCTTATCTCCGCTCTAATCTGTTCTGCATGTACCCTTCAGACTTTGCTAATCCCAGGAAAAAAGTAAAGAGCCCCGTCACACCTAGTGGCGTATAGGGAATATGGTGTTAGTGACTATAATTTTTACATACCTTCGGCACATGATTTTTAGGGTAATGTGGTCGGTATTACGCCCGTGCCGCTAATCCCAGGTAAAGCCAGGTAATAATTCTCCTCTTCAGCATCCATTTTTTAGTGGAACTTATAAAGCTTTTCTGCTTTCAAACAATTTTGGACATTCCATGTTCCCATAGAAATATCTGTTCTGGTTGACAGAATGGTGGTCCGTTGTGTAGCTTCCAAACTGGCTTGGCTTTCATCGTGGCGACGAAGTGTCTTCTCTTCTGAGCTTGTTCATTATCTTCATAAGTTCTTGTTGATGTATTTGCAGTTGAGATTTATTTTCTGTTTGGGTAGCTGACATTACGCTCAACCGTCCACCGTTGACATCCAGGTTTGGAACCTGTTACGTGCGGAGTTATGTTGTTTATGACAAATACCACAAATTTGGAGAACTTTGGATCTCAAATATTTCTTACTGCACAGTCGCATATCAAATTAATTGCGCGCTACAAATTCATCATCATCAAGTAACACGCTTGCTGGCGTAGGTGATCATGTCTCTCCTCAACTTTCGATCTCGACCGTTATTTGTCGTCTCTGTTGTTGACCTTCCGTCAAGCCATTCTCTTCAGATGCCTGGTATCCTTTCTCTTTCCTTTTCCCTATCTCTTCGTCCCTCAATTTTCCCAATTGTTACAATATATCCCAGTTGTTCCTTTTTCATTACATAGCCGAAAAAAATGATGATTGTTTCTTCCTAATTTTGGATATTAGCTCTCTTTTTGTTTTGGCCTCTTTCAGAACGTTTTCATTACTCTTCTTACCTGTCCATAGCATTCTAAACATTCTTCTGTAAAACCACATTTCTACAGACTCCAGTGATTTTCTTGTCTGTTGTCCTAATGTCCATGATTCACATCCATATGTTAAGACTGGCTCTACATAACATTTAAGAACTCTTTTTCTTGTTTCTATTGTCAAAAATGGGCTGCATAGTATCTTCCTCAATTTTTTGAAAGCTGTTTTTGCCTGAGCCATTCTGCACCTCACCTCTTTTGTACATCTTCCGTCTGAGGTTAACAAAGTTCCGAAATATTTAAATTCATTTACTTGTTTTAATATTGTTCCACTTGTCTTTATTGTGCACTGTTGTGTATATAATTCATCTGTTTTTTTCAACAGATCGCCATGTTTGATGTATCTTGTTATTGTTTCTTGATTCTGGCTGCGGCATGCTCGAGTTTGGCACAAGATGGTGGTGAGCTATAATTACCCAGTTAACTTCATTTTAAAGATAAAAAATGTAAACATTTTTGTCAGCGACAAATCTTCAAACTTACCGCTACGAGTTTTTCTTGGAGTTGTAGTTATTGTTGTAGTTATAGTTGTTGTTATAGTTGTAGTTGTTATTATAGTTGTTGTTATTGTTGTATTATATTTGTTATATTTGTTGTTATAGTTTTTGTTATTGTTTTTGCTATAGTTGTTGCAATTGTTTTTATAGTTATAGTTTTTGTTATAGATGTTGTTATAGTTGTTGTTATAGTTGTTGTTATAGTTGTTGTTATAGTTGTTGCTATAGTTGTTGTTATAGTTGTTGTTATAGTTATTGTTATAGTTGCTGTTATAGTTGTTGTTATAGTTGTTGTTATAGTTATTGTTATAGTTGCTGTTATAGTTGTTGTTATAGTTGTTGTTATAGTTGTTGTTATAGTTGTTGTTATAGTTGTTGTTATAGTTGTTGTTATAGTTGTTGTTATAGTTGTTGTTATAGTTGTTGTTATAGTTGCTGTTATAGTTGTTGTTATAGTTGTTGTTATAGTTGTTGTTATAGTTGTTGTTATAGTTGTTGTTATAGTTGTTGTTATAGTTGTTGTTATTGTTGCTGTTATAGTTATTGTTATAGTTGCTGTTATAGTTGTTGTTATAGTTGTTGTTATAGTTTATGTTGTAGCTACCATTGACCACGCAACCTTCTCATCATCAAAACATGCTCCTTTCTCCGAGAGACATCAGCTGTGAAGAGCAACAAGGACACAACTGAAAGGGATCTTATCACATCTACTGTAACTCTAAACTAAATAAATAACATTTCCCACAAGACATATAATCTTAACGCAGATCTAATATTTAGAAAAATGTCGCGACAAGAAAGACAACTTGTTGACAAATTATAGGACAATCATGAAGCTCTACTAACTACCCCATTAATGGGAGCAACGCTAAACTCTGTGAGGATTTGTTGAGCAAAGAGAGCTGACAGTTGAAGAAGTGGACTGTAGATTAATAAAATATTAACTTGAGTTAAATAATAAAGTTTAGGAAAAGTAGTCAACTTTTTGTAATAACATCAATGATAGATGTGGTCATTGTCGGTCATGAAAGCGATTTCACACACACACAAATTTGTGTTGAAACATCGGAAATGTGAAGTCCGGCTTGGTGCACAGAAAGGAAAGAGAGAGAGAGAGAGAGAGAGAGAGAGAGAGAGAGAGAGAGAGAGAGAGAGAGAAATAAAAATAGAGAAATTACATAGAGGACTGGTTTATATATATATAATCAGCGAGTCTAAATGAACAAAAGTGGCATCATCTTCTGAGATAGGTCGAACATTTATGGAAACATCTGGTATGCCACAGTTCCTAACCTGTCAATCATTTACATACACAGGTAAACCAACAACAAAAGCCATGCACATTAAACAAAGGGCTAATGCATACAACCAGGAATAGTGTCAGGGGAATCCCGACATTTGTCAAGGATTTTCAAATTGGAGTTTCTGCGTAATTTAAAACAATTTCTTTCAAGAATCATCACATTCAGGGTCATCACATTCTGAGACATCACATTCTGAGACATCACATTCAGAGTCATCACATTCTGAGACATCACATTCAGAGTCATCACATTCTGATATATCACATTCAGAATCATCACATTCAGAGTCATCACATTCTGATACATCACATTCAGAATCATCACATTCAGGGTCATCACATTCTGATACATCACATCCTGAGACATCACATTCAGGGTCATCACATTCTGATACATCACATTCAGTGTCATCACATTCTGAGACATCACATTCTGAGACATTACATTCAGGGTCATCACATTCTGAGACATCACATTCAGAGTCATCACATTCTGATACATTATATTCATAGCCATCACATTCTGAGTCGTCACATTCAGAGTCATCACATTCAGAGTCATCCCATTCAGAGTCATCACATTCAGGGTCATCACATTCTGAGACATCGCATTCTGAGACATCACATTCGGAGCCATCACATTCTGATACATCACATTCAGAGTCATCACATTCTGAGACATCACATTCGGAGTCATCACATTCTGAGACATTACATTCAGGGTCATCACATTCTGATACATCACATTCAGAGTCATCACATTCTGAGACATCACATTCGGAGTCATCACATTCTGAGACATCACATTCTGTGTCATCTCATTCTGAGACATCGCATTCTGAGACATCACATTCTGAGACATCACATTCTGGGACATCAAAGTTATTAAATAAAAAACATTAAAGAATATAATAACAGAAGTAAACTATTACCTATTCAGAAGATACATAATGAGGATCTTTATCTGGCAAGCTTCTTACTACATACTCATATGGAAAGAATATAACAGATAAAAACAACTGCCTTTTGAGGACGACTAACAAACGTTAGTATAGGTGCATCTAAAAGTTACCAGAGAAATAAGTGGTGGATGGTGCATTCACCGACCATCACGGGACTGGGACAAGTCACAACTGATGGGGATGAAAGAACATTGAGACATTTTATTTTTGTAACGATAAGAGAAGTTGTTGTGGTTATGTATTAGCGAGCATTTTTAATGGAAGAAGTTGTTGTGGTTATGTATTAGCGAGCATTTTTAATGGAAGAAGTTGTTGTGGTTATGTATTAGCGAGCATTTTTAATGGAAGAAGTTGTTGTGTTTATGTATTAGCGAGCATTTTTAATGGAAGAAGTTGTTGTGGTTATGTATTAGCGAGCATTTTTAATGGAAGAAGTTGTTGTGGTTATGTATTAGCGATCATTTTTAATGGAAGAAGTTGTTGTGTTTATGTATTAGCGAGCATTTTTAATGGAAGAAGTTGTTGTGGTTATGTATTAGCGAGCATTTTTAATGGAAGAAGTTGTTGTGGTTATGTATTAGCGAGCATTTTTAATGGAAGAAGTTGTTGTGGTTATGTATTAGCGAGCATTTTTAATGGAAGAAGTTGTTGTGGTTATGTATTAGCGAGCATTTTTAATGGAAGAAGTTGTTGTGTTTATGTATTAGCGAGCATTTTTAATGGAAGAAGTTGTTGTGTTTATGTATTAGCGAGCATTTTAAATGGAAGAAGTTGTGGTTTTATATAGTAAAGTAAAGAGCCCCGTCATGCCAAGTGGCGTATAGGAGAATATGGTGTTAGTGACCATAAATTTTACAGACCTTCAGTACATGATTTTTGGCGTAATGTGGTGGGTATTAAGCCCGTGCCGCTTTACTTTCCCAGAAAAAAAATCCGGTACCCATTTAAGGCTGGGTGAACCCGGAAGCCGTCGGTTGGGATCGAACCCTACCTCTTGTCCTTTGTAGTCTAGTTCACTAACCACTGATCTATCGCGGCTCCTGTGGTTTTATATAGATGAACAAAACAGTGATGAGGTTATATAGATGAACAAAACAGTGATGAAGTTATATAGATGAACAAAACAGTGATGAAGTTATATAGATGAACAGAACAGTGATGAAGTTATATAGATGAACAAAACAGTGATGAAGTTATATAGATGAACAAAACAGTGATGAAGTTATATAGATGAACAAAACAGTGATGAAGTTATATAGATGAACACAACAGTGATGAGGTTATATAGATGAACACAACAGTGATGAAGTTATATAGATGAACAAAACATTGATGAAGTTATATAGATGAACACAACAGTGATGAAGTTATATAGATGAACACAACAGTGATGAAGTTATATAGATGAACAAAACAGTGGTGAAGTTATATAGATGAACAAAACAGTGATGAAGTTATATAGATGAACAAAACAGTGGTGAAGTTATATAGATGAACACAACAGTGATGAAGTTATATAGATGAACACAACAGTGATGAGGTTATATAGATGAACACAACAGTGATGAAGTTATATAGATGAACAAAACATTGATGAAGTTATATAGATGAACACAACAGTGATGAAGTTATATAGATGAACACAACAGTGATGAAGTTATATAGATGAACACAACAGTGATGAAGTTATATAGATGAACACAACAGTGATGAAGTTATATAGATGAACAAAACAGTGGTGAAGTTATATAGATGAACACAACAGTGATGATGTTATATAGATGAACAAAACAGTGATGAAGTTATATAGATGAACACAACAGTGATGAGGTTATATAGATGAACACAACAGTGATGAGGTTATATAGATGAACAGAACAGTGATGAGGTTATATAGATGAACAAAACAGTGATGAAATTATATAGATGAACAAAACAGTGATGAAGTTATATAGATGAACAAAACAGTGATGAAGTTATATAGATGAACAAAACAGTGATGGGGATTAGAGAAAACACTAGTGCTATTTCCCGTGTGTTACCGGGGCCTCATTATGAGAAAGTAAAGAATAGTGACACTGTGACCTTCCAGGCATGTCGCAAGAGGCGACTAAGGAGGTTGATAGATGGCTTGACAAGCTGTCATTGTAAAAAGTATTGTTATGGAAACAGAGCCATATATTTTGAAAGCAGTGATCTCTGCAATATGTAACATTTTGACACGCAAGGTTTCCGTTTTTTAAGATTGTGGTTCTGCCCTATGTGCTGTCTTCGGCTCGAAAGGACAATAGATAGAATTGTTGTGAGGGACAACGACATGGATGTCTTTATATTGTATAAATAGTGTGACGGAGCGAGAAGCGATATATATATATCCCTATTCCTATATATATATATATATATATATATATATATATAAGCTAGCCGCGATAGCTCAGTGGTTAGTGAACTGGACTACAAAGGACAAAAGGTAGGGTTCGATCCCAACCGACGGCCTCCGAGTTCACCCAGCCTTTAATGGGTACCAGATTTTTTTTCTGGGAAAGTAAAGCGGCGCATGCGTAATACCGACCACATTACCCCAAAATTCATGTGCCGAAGGTCTGTAAAATTTATGGTCACTAACACCATATTCCCTATACGTCACTTGGCGTTACGGGGGTACTTTACTTATTTACTTACTATATATATATATTACTACTACTAATATATATATATATATTACTGGCTATCCTGTACTGTTTTAAAAAAAAAATAAGCCGAAAACATTTAACAAACATGGATTCGTTGCACTGGATGACATATGGGAATTAAATGAACAAAACATTAGGTTAAATGCAAACCTAAAAATTTTCAACTCCAATTTTAAGTCAATCTTATTATATGGTTGTGAAACATGGAGAAAAATAAATGTGACAATCATGAAGATACGGACCTTCATTAATGGATGCTTATGCAGAATAAAAGGATGGAAATGGCAGGACAAAATTACTAACATAGAATTATGGAAAAGTGTCAGTCAAATTTCAGTGTATAAAGAGATACAGCGAAGACAATGGCGCTGGATAGGACACAAACTGCGGAAGCCAAATGAGAATATTACACAACAGGAAATAAAGACATGTTGATGTACACAATAATAAGATAAGTATTAATAACATGTTTACCTGCACAATAATAAGATAAGTATTAATAACATGTTTACCTGCACGATAATAAGATAAGTATTAATAACATGTTGATCTACACAATAATAAGGAGTAATGATATTTCTGCTCAGTAATTAATTTGTCCTCCGTAATTTGTAAAAAAAAACAAAAAAGTAGTCTTTATTGAACGAGAATGGCTCGTTAAATGAAAAAAAGGTGTTAAATACAACTCTTGCTAATACATTGCGTAGTACAAACACATGGAACATACACAGCGTGTTTGACCTATGTAGAATATAGAAGTAATTATATATATTGTTATTTCAAAGAAATAATTCGTGATATATAATAATACCATCGTAACTTGTGGTTGTGAGTAGTAGGTGTGGTTGTTTATGACACCAAAAGTGCACGTGCATGCACCGAAAGACAATAGATTTGGCACCGATACTGCACGAAACATGCACACACACACACACACACACACACACACACACACACACACACACACACACACACACACACACACACACACAATTTTTGAATTCGCTATTTTTTCGAAATTGATTATTTTTTTTTGGGGGGGGGGGAATTTTTTTTTTTTTTTTTTGGTTCGTCAGTTTGTCGAAACGGTCTACTGTGTCTGAGAGATTAACGCAGGTAAATTCAAAAGATCGTGCGGTAATCGGCTTATCGTGCGGGTCCGGTGATCGCCTCTCGGGGTGTGTAATAGGAAAATATTTGTGAAAGAGTATTTTAAAAGAATTATTATTTTAAAAATTTTATTTGTGAAAGTAAAAATTCAGAATTATAAAAAAAAAATATGTATTTCTGAAAGTAAAAAACTCAGAATTATTAAAAAAAAAAAAAATAGTCTCCCATCAGGATTCGAACACGGGACTGCGTGACAGGCCAGGCACTTACCACACGGTCCACTTCGTCACTTTGTCGAACGGTCTACTGTGTCTGACAGGTAAATTCAAAAGATCGGGCGTCAAACAGTCCGGCTCAGGATATTTCAGTTAACCAACTCAGGTAAAACCCCGATTGAAAAGAAAACGGACTTATGTTAAAAATAATAAAATATAATGATGAAAAATCAATATTTTTAAAAACTTAAAATGAAGGGAAATTTAAAATATAGGCGATCTCGTAACTGATTGGGTCGCGGATCTCGCACTACATTTTTTTAGTGATCATGTACCACCCTCAACACCAGCATCAACCCTTCATGTCCTATCATCATCATCATGTGACACAAAAGCAGGAGCCATCTGCATAAACAATGAGCCTGTGAAAGAAGACATACAAGCTACATATCTCGGAGTTACATTTGATAACAAACTATCTTGGAAACAGCAGATAAATAAGGCAACCCAAAAAGCAAGGAGGAAATTGGCTATTCTAAGAAAGTTGTGTGGAACCACATGGGGTGCGAGTGGGAAAATACTCAGTAAAGTTTACCAACAGAGTATACGCCCACATTTAGAATATGGCTCATCCGCATGGTGCTCAGCATCAAACACCACATTGCAAGAACTGGATAAAGTACAAAACCAGGCACTTAGGGTCATCACAGGAGCAATGAAATCAACACCAATATTGGAGATGGAGAAATTGTGGAGGATACCAGCACTGAGAGAACGGAGAGACACAAAGGTGCTGATACAGGCAGAAAAATTTGTATGCATGCCGAGACATCCAATGAAGGACAGATTCCAAAATCTTGCATTGGGACGACTTAAGAGAAGCAGCTTTATCCACCAAGCCAAGCGTATTAGTAGACAAACACCAGACATGCCAAGAGTTGTTAAACCCCTTCTGCCCATACGAGAACAGACTCCCTGGACAGATGAATCAGGATTATCAGTTCAAATACGGACAGAAGTGAAAGGAATAGTTGACAAAGAGGAACAAAATAGTCTACAGCGAAAAACAATAACTCTCAGTTTCCTGGATGAAGAATACCCACAAGACCTATGGATCCGTGTGTACACAGATGGATCAGCACAGAATGCAGTAAAGAATGGGGGAGCAGGTGCATATATAGAGTACCCAAATAACACTAGGGATATGAATAAAATAGCAACAGGGAAATATTGTCACAATTATGATGCAGAAATACAAGCAATAAAGTTGGCAATAGAAAAACTGCTGAACAGTAATCTTAGCCCACAGCCTGTAGTGTTTTTGACAGATGCAAGATCAGTACTCCAGGCACTACAATCCAGAAAATTACCACATCTGCAGACCATATTGACTGAACTCTGCAAGCACCACAGGGTTGCCCTGCAGTGGATCCCGTCTCACTGTGGAATACCAGGAAATGAGAAAGCAGATCAGTTGGCAAAGGAAGGTTCAACAGGCACACAACTAGATAAACCAGTTGCATACCATCATAAGAAACAGATAATCAAATCAATCAGAGGACCACAAGCCCCAAATCAGGATGCCTTTCATAATATGAATAGATATGAACAAGTTATCATTATACACCTAAGAACAGGACACAATCGACTCCATAGTCACATGTATACAAAATTCAAGATCGGCACATCAACTACTTGTACATGTGGACAGGCACCCCAGACTGCTGAACACATACTTCAAGACTGCACTGAATATAGTAGACTGAGGAAAATCCATTGGCCCATAGATACAACACTACAGACAAAACTATATGGGCCACTGCAAGAATTACAAAAGACAGTAAAATTTATACAGGAAACGACATTGCAGATATAGACAATACTTCAGGCGAACGAAAGATAGATAGATAGATCATGTGCCACCCTCAACACCATCACCATCCTTCATGTCCTATCGTCACCAACATACCACACAAACTATCAAACCGATTATTATTCGGAGGCGGTCGGCATGTGAGGTGGAGGGGGGTATTAGGCGACAGGTAAAAAAAAAATACTGACAAGCAATGACGTTGAAGGGGTATTGTTAGGAAAAGGATTAGGTAAATACGACTAGCTCGCGGGCAGGAACGGGTTGGTCGGCACAGGTGTGTTATTGTAGTATCGCAAATATTATTGTAAAACCGCACCAGATTTGCAACATGCAAAAACATGCACAAGTTTGACACGCGAACCAGTTTGGCACAATGTACCTTCGTAAGGGGCGTAACAATCAGCCTTCGTAAGGGGGGTATCAATCATAAAAGTGATTATCAAAGTAAATTTTTGGTATGGGGATGTCTATTGGTGCATTGTGCCAAACTGGTTCGCGTGTCAAACTTGTGCATGTTTTTGCACGTTGCAAATCTGGTGCGGTTTTGGTGTAACTTTTAGATGAATGTGGGAGTAGATTTTTATGGTTTTGATGTCGACTTTTTGAGTATGTGCCTAAATTTTTGTGATCTCAGAGATGAAATGTGTTAGACGAATGACAGGAAACAGTCTGAGAGATAAGCTCAGAAATGAAGAACTGAGAAGAAAGCTAGGAATAGCCCCCATCATAGAATATATAAGGAAACAACAGATAAAATAGTTTGGCTAGGTGATAGGATTTTAAGGTTCTGGCAAAAGCAACATACAAAGAATTAGACAACAAAGTGAAAAGTTCAGCAAGAAGAGATACAAGAGCTTATATAGACAATTTGGCAGAGAAAGCAGAGACAGCTGCAATTACAGGAGACAGCAGAACTCTTTATACTGTGCAAAAGATGCTGACAAACACCTATACATCCAGTGGAACACCAATGCTAGACAAATCTGGATCAATGCTAACAACAAGCGCACACATAAAAGCCCGTTGGGCGGAACACTTCAAAGAAATTCTTAACCGTCCACTACCCCACAGTTTAATAGATTTTGAAACTGAAACAGCAGCAGCAGAATTAAATGTAAATTTAGATGACTTCACCTTGAGTGAAATAGAAACCACCTTAAAGCTTATGACCAATAACAAGGCTGCTGGAGAGGATAAGTTAACAGCTGAGATCCTCAAGGCAATTGATAGCCATAATCTAATACATCTCCAAAAAATGTTCAACATCATTTGGAAAACAGAGAAGACGCCTCATAAATGGAAAAAAGGAATCATTGTTAAGATCCCAAAAAAGGGCAATCTTAGAGATTGTAACAACTGGAGAGGCGTGACACTTTTGTCAGTTGCCTCAAAGTTATTCTGCAAAATCATCCTAAATAGAATACAGGATTCAATAGATACAGTAATGCGTGAAGAACAGGCTGGGTTTAGAAAAGGGAGAAGCTGTATTGACCACATTTTCACTCTACGACTTATATTGGAGGAACACATTGAAAAGCAAAAACCTTTTGTACTTAACTTCATCGACTTCAAAAAAGCATTTGATAGTATTCATAGAGATTCTTTGTGGAAAATTCTGAAGCAATATGGTTTACCATCAAAAATCATAAATATTATCAAAGACATGTATGATGGTTACACATGTGCAGTTCGAACAGAGGAAGGACTGAGCGAATGTTTCCCAATAGAAACTGGGGTTAAACAAGGATGTATTTTATCGCCCTTGTTATTTGGAATTGTTATGGACTTCATAATGAAGAAATGCTGCACTGGTAATAAAGGCATCGAATGGATACAAGGAGACCATTTGGAGGACCTCGACTTTGCTGATGACATAGTTCTCATCAGCAGTCAGATAAAAACGATGCAGGAAAACACAAATGAACTATCATCAATAGCCAGCAAAATTGGGCTTGAGATCAATCATGAAAAGACTAAAGTCATGACTAGTTTAATTCCAACAGGTGACAAAATATACATGGAAAACAAACCAGTAGAAGAGATCGATCACTTTATCTATCTTGGAAGTCACATTGATCGAGAAGGGGATACGAGCAAAGAAATTAAAATCAGAATAGCTAAAGCAGCAATGTCTTTCAGAAGCCTTGAAAAGTTGTGGAAATCAAAACTTATCAGCACAAACACAAAACTTAGGCTATTCAAATCAAATGTACTATCAACCCTTACGTATGCGTGTGAAAGCTGGAAAACAACAAGAGATATAGAAACAAAGTTGAACGCATTCGAAAATAAATGTCTAAGGAAAATACTTGGTATAGCATGGAACGAATTCAAAACAAATGAGGAAATTAGAGAAATCGCCAATCAACCACTAATATCTTCAGTAATAAAGAAAAGACGATGGTCATACGTTGGACATGTGATGAGAAGAGATAATAACCGAATAGCAAAGCAAGCCCTCATATGGGAAACAACAGGTAAAAGAAAAAGAGGAAGACCCAGGGAGACACTGAGAAGAACATTGATGAGAGAGGCAAGAGCAGCAGGAGTCGGCTCCCTCAATGAGATAGAACTGCTTGCACAGAACAGAGACAGATGGCGAGATTTGATAAAATATCTTTAAAAGAAAACTGCTAGAACAAAAAATCCATATAGGAGAAGGTGTATCTTGGTCTATGCCCTATGGGCCGGTTACGGCTCGAAAGGTCAATAGATAGATAGATAGGTGACAGGGCAGACAGATCAAAAACACAACGAGCCTTCAGCAAAATGTTGTGAGAACACAAGACCCAACTGTCGACCACGAAAAAGGATGGGTCGATGTACAATTAGAAGCGCTAGGAAACATACCAGCAACAGAGGCGAACAGAAGAGCAAGAGACCGCAAATTATATCTCTCCTCGACGCTGCCTTTGTTAAGTCCATGGTTCGTGGGGTCGTGGTTCGTGAGTTGATGGTTCGTTAAGTCCATGGTTCGTGGGGTCGTGGTTCGTGGTTCGTGAGTTGATGGTTCGTTAAGTCCATGGTTCGTGGGGTCGTGGTTCGTGAGTTGATGGTTCGTTAAGTCCATGGTTCGTGGGGTCGTGGTTCGTGGTTCGTGAGTTGATGGTTCGTTAAGTCCATGGTTCGTGGGGTCGTGGTTCGTTGTTCGTGAGTTGATGGTTCGTTAAGTCCATGGTTCGTGGAGTCGTGGTTCGTTCTTCGTGAGCTGATGGTTCGTTAAGTCCATGGTTCGTATGGTCGTGGTTCGTTGTTTGCGAGTTGATGGTTCGTTAAGTCCATGGTTCGTATGGTCGTGGTTCGTTAAGTCCATGGTTCGTATGGTCGTGGTTCGTTGTTTGCGAGTTGATGGTTCGTTAAGTCCATGGTTCGTATGGTCGTGGTTCGTTAAGTCCATGGTTCGTATGGTCGTGGTTCGTTGTTTGCGAGCTGATGGTTCGTTAAGTCCATGGTTCGTATGGTCGTGGTTTGTTGTTTGCGAGTTCGTGGTTTGTTAAGTATGTGGTTCGTGAGTTCGTGTTTCGCGAGTTCGTGGTTTGTTAAGTATGTGGTTCGTGAGTTCGTGGTTCGTGAATACGTGGTTTTTAAAGTTCGTGGTTCGTGAGTTCGTGGTTCGTGAATACGTGGTTTTTAAAGTTCGTGGTTCGTGAGTTCGTTGTTAGTTAAGTTTGTGTTTCGAGAGGTCGTGGGTGTGTTATGGTGGTAAAATCTTAGTGATTTGGTCCAACATTTTGGACCTTGAATATAACTTCCTGCTCGTTGTGTCTAACTAGTATGACTATGTGAGTAGATTTTTATGGTTTTGATGTCGACTTTTTGAATATGAGCCTAAATTTGTGTGTTATGGTGGTAAGATGTGATGAGAAGAGATAATAATCGAATAGCAAAGCAAGCCCTCATATGGGAAACAACAGGTAAAAGAAAAAGAGGAAGACCCAGGGAGACACTGAGAAGAACATTGATGAGAGAGGCAAGAGCAGCAGGAATCGGCTCCCTCAATGAGATAGAACTGCTTGCACAGAACAGAGACAGATGGCGAGATTTAATAAAATATCTTTAAAAGAAAACTGCTAGAACAAAAATTCATATAGGAGAAGGTGTATCTTGGTCTACGCCCTATGGGCCGGTTACGGCTCGAAAGGTCAATAGATAGATAGATAGATGGTGGTAAAATATTTGCGAATTGGCCAAACTTTTTTGGCTTTAGAAATAACGATCGGTTCGTTGTGTCTAACTAGTATGAGTATGGGAGTAGATTTTTATGGTTTTAAGATCGACTTTTTGAATATGAGTCTATATTTATTTTGTTCTGTGGGTAAATTGTTAGTGATTTGGCCAAACTTTTTGGACCTAGAAATAACGATCGGTTCGTTGTGTCTAACTAGTATGAGTATGGGAGTAGATTTTTATGGTTTTAAGATCGACTTTTTGAATATGAGTCTATATTTATTTTGTTCTGTGGGTAAAATATTTGCGATTTGGCCAAACTTTTTGGACCTAGAATATAACTTTCTACTCGCTGTGTCTAACTATTACGACTATGTGAGTAGCTTTTGGGATTTTTAGGTCGAACTTTTTGAATATGAACCTATATTTTTGTGTTCTGTGGGTAAAATATTTGCGATTTGGCCAAACTTTTTTTTGGCTTTAGAAATAACGATCGGTTCGATGTGTCTAACTAGTATGAGTATGTGAGTAGCTTTTTGAAATTTTTAGGTCGACTTTTTTAATATGAGCCTACATTTTTGTGTTCTGTGGGTAAAATATTTGCCATTTGGCCAAACTTTTTTTGGCTTTAGAAATAACGATCGGTTCGTTGTGTCTAACTAGTATGAGTATGGAAGTAGATTTGTAGAGTTTTAAGATCGACTTTTTGAATATGAGCCTAAATTTGTGTGTTATGGTGGTAAAATCTTAGTGATTTGGTCCAACATTTTGGACCTTGAATATAACTTCCTGCTCGTTGTGTCTAACTAGTATGACTATGTGAGTAGATTTTTATGGTTTTGAGGTCGACCTTTTGAGTATGAGCCTATTTTGTTTTGGTTTACCATGAATGTGAGAGAGACAGAGAGAGAGAGAGAGAGAATTTCGCTGGTTGATACTTTGTGTGGCTTGATGATAGGACCTGAAGGGATGATGATGGTGTTGAAGGTGGCACATGATGATGATGTGCCACTTTGTGTGTCTTGGTGATGATGATGATAATGATAGGACATGAAGGGATGGTGATGGTGTTGAGGGTGGCACATGATGATGATGATATGCCATGAAGGGATGATGATGGTGTTGAGGGTGGCACATGATGATGATGATAGGCCATGAAGGGTTGATGATGGTGTTGAGGGTGGCACATGATGATAGGCCATGAAGGGTTGATGATGTTGTTGAGGGTGGCACATGATGATGTTGGTAGCGATAACACACACGACCAATAATTTTTTCCCAAGAACCGCTATCCTGGCACATGATGTTAGCGATACTACAATAACACACCTGTGCCGACCAACCCGTTCCCGCCCGCGAGCTAGGCGTATTTGCCTAATCCTTTTCCTAACAATACCCCTTCAACGTCATTGCTTGTCAGCATTTTTTTTTTACATGTCGCCTCCTGTCGCCTAATACCCCCTGCACCTCACATGCCGACCGCCTCCGAATAATAATCGGTTTGATAGTTTGTGTGGTATGTTGGTGATGATAGGACATGAAGGGATGGTGATGGTGTTGAGGGTGGCACATGATGATGATGATAGGACATGAAGGGTTGATGCTGGTGTTGAGGGTGGTACATGATCACTAAAAAAATGTAGTGCGAGATCCGCGACCCAATCAGTTACGAGATCGCCTATATTTTAAATTTCCCTTCATTTTAAGTTTTTAAAAATATTGATTTTTCATCATTATATTTTATTATTTTTAACATAAGTCCGTTTTCTTTTCAATCGGGGTTTTACCTGAGTTGGTTAACTGAAATATCCTGAGCCGGACTGTTTGACGCCCGATCTTTTGAATTTACCTGTCAGACACAGTAGACCGTTCGACAAAGTGACGAAGTGGACCGTGTGGTAAGTGCCTGGCCTGTCACGCAGTCCCGTGTTCGAATCCTGATGGGAGACTATTTTTTTTTTTTTTTTTTAATAATTCTGCGTTTTTTACTTTCACAAATACATATTTTTAAAAATAATTCTGAATTTTTACTTTCACAATATACTCTTTTAAAATACTCTTTCACAAATATTTTTCTCTAACACATCGCGAGAGGCGATCACCGGACCCGCACGATAAGCCGATTACCGCACGATCTTTTGAATTTACCTGCGTTAATCTCTCAGACACAGTAGACCGTTTCGACAAACTGACGAACCAAAAAAAAAAAAAAAAAAAAAAAATCCCCATCCCCCAAAATAATCAATTTCGAAAAAATAGCGAAATTTTTTTTTTTTGGTGCATGTTTCGTGCAGTATCGGTGCCAAATTTATTGTCTTTCGGTGCATGCACATGCACTTTTGGGGGTCATAAACAGCCACACCTACTACTGTTGTGTGTTTGTGTATGTGTGTACCAGTGGCGTATACTGGATTTGGGGTCTGGGCTACCGTTGACATAATGAATAAACACATATATTATATTCAATAGGCTAACAAGAAGTAATATTTGCTAATGACATCACTACATTTTAAATTACTTACTTATTTATATATAAATTCCATCCGTCTTGTTTGGGACAAAATTACCGCGATGACTTTGTTATTGAAAGTGCTGTTGGGTTGGTTTTTAAAGGAATGATTTCTCAATGGACGTTAATGCCAAACCAGATAAGCGTTCTTGTGTCTGAGTTGAGCAACAATAAGATTTGATTCTCTTGAGAGCAGAAAAAAGTTTTTTCTACAGATACTGATGCGCATAACGTAGTTATAAATAGGTTAGGAAGTTCCGGTAATCAGACATAATTTCACTTTCACTTTTTGACGCTTCTAATTGGCTAGAACTAAAAATAACCCGTGAAACCGCATTTTGTATAGGTAGCTCCCGCTCGTATTGTTTTCAATGGAATTTTTTAATGTCAAGGTCATTAATACTAAGTCCGATAGAAGAGAACTGCACCGCTACTTATTAGCGGTTTCATGTACTATCGTAGAGTAGTTTCTGTTTCATTCACAAACGTTATAGTGGCCATAGGAAAACCTTGCATTTAATAAATGCAAATCATAGCAAGTAAATCATATTGGGCTACGAAATGTGTAATAGAATATTCGGAAATGTGTAAAATAATTATTTTAAAAAATATAATAAATTATCATTTCCTTTTGTATTTCGTTAATATGTTCAGGCTACCGGCGGTAGCTGCGGTATTATAGAGAATACGCTACTGGTGTGTACATACTAATGCCATTTTTTTTATCTTTTCTCTCGTGCCACTGGGTTAGCTGAGTTTCGTTATACGCTCACTCGATTGCGAAGTGAAGTGTTGATTCTTCCATTTCGATTTCCTGATTCAAGCTGCATATTTTATTTTTATAAAAGATCTCATTATTTGTATTAAATAGTTCTCTTTTGTTTGGTGCTTATTTTCTTGCTTAGCAATAAAACAGAAATACCCCCTCACTGGTTTATCTGTTAACGCTGACGTTGTTTGCATTTCCAGCACCACGAATTACCTCAGCCCCCGAGACTCACGGAGTGTACACAGGCCAGACTGCCTATATGAGATGCCGTGTCACAAATCTTGGAAGCAAAATGGTGAATTTCTTTAATGTGTCTTCCATATCATATATTTGTCCAGATGAAGACGTCTTATTGTTATCTATTTCATTCCAATAACAATTACGTGAATAAAATGATGCTTCGAAATGAATTAATTAATGTATGTAAACGTGACATCATCATCATCAAGTACCGGGCCTGCTGGCGCAGGTGATCATGTCTCTCCACAATTTTCGATCTCGACAGTTATTTATCATTTCTGTTGTTGACCTACTGCCAAGCCATTCTTTTAAGCTGTCTGGTATTTTCTTCTCTTTGCTTCCCTCCATCTCTTCGTCCCTCAATTTTCCAGTTGTTACAATATATTCCAGCTGTTCTCTTCTCGTTACATGGCCAAAAAAAAGTATGATTGTTTCTTCCTAATATTGGAAATTGGCTCTCTTTTTGCTTTGGCCTCTTTCAGAACATTTTCATTACTCTTCTTATCTGTCTATGGTATTCTCAACATTCTTATGTAAAACCACATTTCTACAGACTCCAGTGATTTTCTTGTCTGTTGTCCCATTGTCCATGATTCACATCCATATGTTAAGACTGGCTCTACATAACATTTAAGAACTCTTTTTCTTGTTTCGATTGTCAAAAATGGATTGCATAGTATCTTCCTCATTTTTTGGAAAGCTGCTTTTGCCTGAGCCATTCTGCATCTCACCTCTTTTATACATCTTCCGTGTGAGGTTAACAAGGTTCCCAAATATTTAAATCCATTTACCTGTTTTAATAGTGTTCTACTTGTCTTTATTTTGCACTGAGGTGATGTCTTTTTCTTTGTTGTTACTATTACTTCTGTCTTTTTGCTATTAAGGCTGAGTCCTTTATTTATGCTTTCTTTTACTATAATGTCCAACATTTCTTGTAACTCATTTTCACTCTCAGCGATAAAGACTGTATCATCAGCATACCTTAGATTATTTATATTATGACCTCCAATTGTTATTCAAGGCATGCCCCATATGGATCTTAAAATAATCTCACTATAAATGCGATTCATGATTGTACAAAGAAGTTACGACTGTGGTTTTCTGTTGCCTTCCGTCGGTTTGTTTACGGTTAGCGCCGCTAGCCTGACATAGAGACTCTGAACATAAATCCGGCAGCCTGGGAAGATATATCTGCAGATCGCTAACTTTGGAAACACACTATAAAGCTTCAACTCATTTAAGAAGCAGACAGATTCACACAAAAAAGAGAATGCATGGCAAAAGAAAAGAAAAAAATAACATTTTCTAGGGGCGCTGCAAAATCTATAATCAACGATGACCGACAGAGACTACTACTATCTTTTAGATCCTTGCGAAAAAAGAAAGAAGGAAACTTCATATGCTACTTTTATGGTTGCAGGGTCATAAATCAACGAGTATTTTATTTATTTTTTTTTATTTTTTATTTATTTTTTTTTTTTTTGCCTTTCTTTTCTTTTTGGAAACAACGTAAAACTAGGTGGTAAATTTGTAATTTGAAGCATTTAAAAAAAATGTTAATAGCTATCTGTATTCATTTGTGTTTGTTTCAGTTTTTTATTCCTCGTTTTTGCTTCTTTTTTTTTTAATAGTTCAATGTTTTTAATTTCAGATCGACGCTAGCACCGATTATAAAGTAATAGTGCCCATTTATTATTTAGTCTTATGTACAATATTCTCCTGTTGTCCAACATTTTCTTTTTAAATTGATCAAGATTTTTCTGCAGAAATAACATTGTGTACGCAAATTTGAATTTGGTTAGGCACTTCACATTTTCAAATCTGTAATGCTCTCCACGATAAGCATAGAAGGTGATTGGAGCTATGGAGATGTCAGCAAACCTGAGCTGACCAATACTTTTTTTTGAAATTATGGAGATTGACGTTTCAAAGTGCATGCAGTAGAAGGTTTGCTTCAATTCAGCAAAATAATTCCTGATTTAAAATGGTTCGTCAAAGTCAGCAGGGAAGAAGTAAAAGAAGAAAAAGCGCGAGGAGAAAGAAAAGTGCTAGGTTACGCGCTGAAAGAAGATATCGAATGGCTAGATCTTATAACCAAACTACACTTGGACAAAGTAGAAATGAAAGTTGTTATTAGGAAACGTCGAGAAAAAGCGAGCATACGTAGAAAACAATTGAATCATAAAATGGTTGAAACCACGTATAACATCTTCTATGAAGAAAATCGCATGGCTTTGTTTTTAGAACTTCATTTTTTTTCGACGCTGCAAAGAGAGAGAAAGAAAGAGAGAATTATTGAATTAAAGAGCGAATATTTTAATCACAACTGTACAGAGTTCAATAGTTTTTCCCTTCAATAATAATTCGATCGCATCAACTCCTTCTTCAGCTTATTCATGTTTGCAACTGGGTCTTGGATTTGTTCACATTATTTTCTCCCTTGTTTATTTACGTTGTGTGTTGTGTCTCTATCTTTATCTACCGCTTACGATTTTATAGTCGAAGCATGTATTGATGTTCTGTCTGTCTAGAAAAATCTAACATATATAGTGTCAAATATGCTTATGTATGGTAGACAGACACGGACACAGTATGCATGAAAGAAACACCATCTAAACTCGTTTCAATTTCGTTGTCTTAGAAGGATTTTGAATATCAAATGACTTAAATCAACGTAATTTAAGATGGCTAGGTTCAAGTGAAACGTATAGAAGATGGTAACATTCTGAAAGACGTCATGCGTGGTGAAGGTGCTAGAAGAATTTGACAAAGCAGTCGCCTCGGATTTCTCTTCAGAGATGTTTAAGTGACAAGAGAAAACAGGGACATGAGTCATGGAGGCAAATAATAAATGAACATTATTATGCACGGAAAATTCCGAGGCGATATAGATCAGCGAATAATTTCTGGAGAAGAGGTATGTTTACTACACTCGGGAAAATAATTCACAAATAATCAACTAAAGAAAAAAGTAAAGAACATTTGACAGTCCGAAGCGTGATGGAGCCATTACTCCTGGAATCATCGTCTTGCTAGGAGAGCGAGCGTTACGGTACACGGAGCAATAGACAACGAATAGTTTCGAAAGAAGCTATAAAGGGAAATTAGGAGGAAGGACAACTTGGTTGACAAACAAACAAAATAAACTTCAGTGAAGGGTCACACACTCGTTGATTTACACACACGTGTATGAATTTAATAAAAGGCGGGAATCGGTCTTTGACACACCGACAGTTTATAAATTTTCTATCAGAAGTTGAGGCGGAATATGGCGATTTGGTGCTCTACACACAAGTAAGCTGGCTAAGGAGAGGGAATTGTTTGAGGCGGTTTTTTGCTTTGAGAAACGAGATAAAGCAGTTTTTAGAGAAGCATGATACCAACAAAGAACTGATCAGAAAAATGTCTGATCCACATTTTAACAGCGTAATTGGCCTTTTTAACTGATATCACCCAGCACATGAATGAACGCAACGTGAAGCTACAGGGACGTTCCCAAACAGTCTCAAATTTGGTAAGACACCTAGATGGAAGTAGTATACAATGTTCCAACTGGTCATTATTGTGGCGCTAAATTAACAAAGATATATAGGGCGGCGCGCGGCGCAAATTTCGCGCGAAATGTACACGAGAGACAAGGGGAGTTAACCATGACCGCGCGTGTCCGGATGTTGACCTCTAGTCTCGGTGACCCCGGAAGTGACCTGTTTATGTCTGATGTGTGCTGACTTTGGAGCTCTTGATGTACTTGATCGATAGTGATAGGTTAGTAGATTATACATGACCTCGGGGCGGATCGCGGGTGACCCCTCGGGGATTATCTCGAGTGTTTTCGGACAGCGTGCTATCGGATCGGGGATTAGTTCGATTCGGTGTGACGCTATCGCGCCAGGTAGACGTTAGAAAATATTTATAGCTATGTAGTTGGGTGTCTGCTTAACGTTGTACCATAAATGAAGCATAAGGATGAAACAGTTAGAGATTACTGGTTAGTCTAAGCTGGTAGTGTAAATATGTTCCTCGGTGTTAGTGGTTCGCTATCTCTCTCTCTCTCTCTCTTTCTCTCTCTCTCTCTCTCTTTCTCTCTCTCTCTCTCTCTCTCTCTCTCTCTCTACTATTCCAGTCTAGATTTCCCGCCATTGAAACACTTACTCATTCTCTCCATTTATCCCTATCATCGCGCCTTCCTTCTCTCTCTCTCTCTCTCTTTCTCCCCTATCCTCTCTTAGACTTCTAACCTATCACTCCACCCTCCGCCTCTCCCTTTAGCTCCCCCGCCCTCCCTCATATTTTTAGCGTCCCTCCTATTGTAACACTTGATTATTCTCACCATTAATACATAGCATCTCACCTTCTTTCTCATAGGCTTCTCTCGCTCTCTCTCTCTCTCTCTCTCTCTCTCTCTCTCGCTCTTCCCTACTAGACGTCTCTCCTACCATTCCACCTTTCTTCCTCTCTCTCTCTCTCTCTCTCTCTCTTTACCTCGCCTAGCGTTCCGCCTTCATTCGTATATTTTCCTTACCACCAGTGTAACACATTAATAACATTGAATATCAATTACAAAAAGACTTGAAATATCTACTTTTTAAAGAACCAATAAGATAAACATATGAAAAACGAAGGAATAATACACTCGACAAGGCTTAACAGACGTACTTTATACACATCACCATTAATACAACTGAAATTCCTTTAATGATAACCTATCACATCGTTATGAGCTAAGAGAAAAACAGAAAAAAATTCAACTTACACCGTAAAATATTCCACTACAACACAGACTGCTAGACTGAACAGTACTATGAAAATAAACGTCCGTGAATCAAGCGCGCTTATAACACCAAGTCTCACATCCGACTTGTTTAAATATAATCTGGTAAATAAAATTTGGACGACACTATTCCACCCTCGACTAACATCTAGGTTAACCAATCAGAGAAGAAGATTTCTATCGGACACCCATCAACAAAATGACTGACCTCTGGATTAACTAATCAGAGAAGAGGATTACTGTTATGATAACTGACCTCATTTTCAACTTGAAGTGCTGTCGAGTCTGATGCATGGGTTACTTTAAATCGAGTCGGCCCCTGATACAAGCCACCTAGCGGGCTAGAGGGGTCGTGGTTCGTGGTTCGGTAAGTCCGTGGTTCGTTAAGTCCGTGGTTCGTTAAGTCCGTGGTTCGTGGGGTTGTGGTTCGTGGTTCGTGGTTCGTTAGTTGATGGTTCGTTAAGTCCGTGGTTCGTGGGGTTGTGGTTCGTGGTTCGTTAGTTGATGGTTCGTTAAGTCCATGGTTCGTAGGGGTTGTGGTTCGCGGTTCGTGAGTTGATGGTTCGTTAAGTTCGTGGTTTGTTACGTTCGTTGTACGTGAGTTTGTGGTTCGTTAGTTGATGGTTCGTTAAGTCCGTGGTTCGTGGGGTTGTGGTTCGTGGTTCGTTAGTTGATGGTTCGTTAAGCCCATGGTTCGTAGGGGTTGTGGTTCGCGGTTCGTGAGTTGAGGGTTCGTTAAGTTCGTGGTTTGTTAAGTTCGTTGTTCGTGAGTTTGTGGTTCGTTAATTGATGGTTCGTTAAGTCCGTGGTTCGTGGGGTTGTGGTTCGTGGTTCGTTAGTTGATGGTTCGTTAAGTCCATGGTTCGTGGGGTTGTGGTTCGCGGTTCGTGAGTTGAGGGTTCGGTAAGTCCGTGGTTCGTGGTTTGTTAAGTTCGTTGTTCGTGAGTTTGTGGTTTATTAAGTTTGTAGTTTGTTAAGTGCGTGGTTCGAGAGGTCGTGGGCAAGGGCAGAAACCTAAGAGGCAAGGGCAGAAACCTAGGAGGCAAGGTCAGAAACCTAGGAGGCAAGGGCAGAAACCTAGGAGGTAAGGGCAGAAACCTAGGAAGCAAAGGCAGAAACCTAGGAAGCAAAGGCTGAAAAACACTCGTACTGACTATGGCTTCCAAGGTGTATTTGATTGTCACCCTATTTTTGTCTGTATAACCTAATATATCACTTTCATTTAATCTAGCGATAAACGTTTCAAAGTCATTTCTGTTGTTAACTAACAAGGATTTGTCTAATCCTGTCGCGTTATTTGAACTTGTGTGTGAAAGTAACGCAGCCAAATAGAACTGACCTCTGAGGCAATACCGGATGTGTTACTAAAAAGATTTTGACGTATGATGGCAATTTTATGAGTTTACCCCCTGATCATTTTTTAGGGATACGCCCATGAAAGCGGTAAAAATCGTAAATTTTCACTCTAGGCATACCCCAAACTCTATTTTTAGACATCCCCATTGCAAAAATTTACATTAAAAACCACTTTTAGGATTTTATCCCCTTATAATTTTTTGAGGGTTACGCCCATGGAATCGATAAAAAGCGTTAATTTAGCACGCAGGCTTACCTAAAACTTTATTTTAGACATCCCCATTGCAAAAATTTACATTAAAAACCACTTTTAGGATTTTACCCCCTTATCATTTTTTGAGGGTTACGCCCATGGAATCGATAAAAAGCGTTAATTTAGCACGCAGGCTTACCTAAAACTTTATTTTAGACATCCCCACACCAAAAATTTACTTAAAAATCACTTTTGAAATTGTTTCCCCCTTACCATTTTTTAGGGTTACGCCCATGGAATTGATAAAAAATTGAAATATAACCTCAAGGCATACCCCAAACTTTATTTTAGACATCCCCATAACAAAGAGTTACATTAAAAACCACTTTTAAGATTTTACCCCCTTACCATTTTTTAGGGTTACGCCACTGAAATCGATAAAAATCGTAAATTTAGCACGTAGACTTACCTAAAACTTTATTTTAGACATCCCCACACCAAAAATTAACTTAAAAATCACTTTTGAAAATGTAACCCCCTTACCATTTTTTAGGGTTACGCCCCTGAAATCGATAAAAATCGTAATTTTAGCACATAGGCTTACTTAAAACTTTATTTTAGACATCCCCACACCAAAAATTAACTTAAAAATCACTTTTGAAATTGTTACCCCCTTACCATTTTTGAGGGTTACGCCCCTGAAATCGATAAAAATCGTAATTTTAGCACATAGGCTTACTTAAAACTTTATTTTAGACATCCCCACACCAAAAATTAACTTAAAAATCACTTTTGAAATTGTAACCCCCCTTACCATTTTTGAGGGTTACGCCCCTGAAATCGATAAAAATCGTAAATTTAGCACGTAGGCTTACCTAAAACTTTATTTTAGACATCCCCACACCAAAAATTAACTTAAAAATCAATTTTGAAAATGTAACCCCCCTTACCATTTTTGAGGGTTACGCCCCTGAAATCGATAAAAAATTGAAATATAACCTCAAGGCATACCCCAAACATATTTTTTGACACCCCTACATATCAAATTCCAACAAAAAAACAACAAAATAGTAGTAAGGAGAGGTGTTTTTGAGCCGTGCATACTACGCAGATGTATCGTGCTGCACGAAACCATCTGTGCTGCACGATACCTGCACGAAATGTTAAAATCCTTGCTGAAAACACCCTTCCTTACTACTATTTTTTTGTTGTTTTTTTGTTGGAATTTGATATGTAGGGGTGTCAAAAAATATGTTTGGGGTATGCCTTGAGGTTATATTTCAATTTTTTATCGATTTCAGGGGCGTAACCCTCAAAAATGGTAAGGGGGGTTACATTTTCAAAATTGATTTTTAAGTTAATTTTTGGTGTGGGGATGTCTAAAATAAAGTTTTAGGTAAGCCTACGTGCTAAATTTATGATTTTTATCGATTTCAGGGGCGTAACCCTCAAAAATGGTAAGGGGGGTTACAATTTCAAAAGTGATTTTTAAGTTAATTTTTGGTGTGGGGATGTCTAAAATAAAGTTTTAAGTAAGCCTATGTGCTAAAATTACGATTTTTATCGATTTCAGGGGCGTAACCCTCAAAAATGGTAAGGGGGGTTACAATTTCAAAAGTGATTTTTAAGTTAATTTTTGGTGTGGGGATGTCTAAAATAAAGTTTTAAGTAAGCCTATGTGCTAAAATTACGATTTTTATCGATTTCAGGGGCGTAACCCTAAAAAATGGTAAGGGGGTTACATTTTCAAAAGTGATTTTTAAGTTAATTTTTGGTGTGGGGATGTCTAAAATAAAGTTTTAGGTAAGTCTACGTGCTAAATTTACGATTTTTATCGATTTCAGTGGCGTAACCCTAAAAAATGGTAAGGGGGTAAAATCTTAAAAGTGGTTTTTAATGTAAATCTTTGTTATGGGGATGTCTAAAATAAAGTTTGGGGTATGCCTTGAGGTTATATTTCAATTTTTTATCAATTCCATGGGCGTAACCCTAAAAAATGGTAAGGGGGAAACAATTTCAAAAGTGATTTTTAAGTAAATTTTTGGTGTGGGGATGTCTAAAATAAAGTTTTAGGTAAGCCTGCGTGCTAAATTAACGCTTTTTATCGATTCCATGGGCGTAACCCTCAAAAAATGATAAGGGGGTAAAATCCTAAAAGTGGTTTTTAATGTAAATTTTTGCAATGGGGATGTCTAAAATAAAGTTTTAGGTAAGCCTGCGTGCTAAATTAACGCTTTTTATCGATTCCATGGGCGTAACCCTCAAAAAATTATAAGGGGATAAAATCCTAAAAGTGGTTTTTAATGTAAATTTTTGCAATGGGGATGTCTAAAATAGAGTTTGGGGTATGCCTAGAGTGAAAATTTACGATTTTTGCCGCTTTCATGGGCGTATCCCTAAAAAATGATCAGGGGGTAAACTCATAAAATTGCCATCATACGTCAAAATCTTTTTAGTAACACATCCGGTATTGCCTCAGAGGTCAGTTCTATTTGGCTGCGTTACTTTCACACACAAGTTCAAATAACGCGACAGGATTAGACAAATCCTTGTTAGTTAACAACAGAAATGACTTTGAAACGTTTATCGCTAGATTAAATGAAAGTGATATATTAGGTTATACAGACAAAAATAGGGCGACAATCAAATACACCTTGGAAGCCTTAGTCAGTACGAGTGTTTTTCAGCCTTTGCTTCCTAGGTTTCTGCCTTTGCTTCCTAGGTTTCTGCCCTTACCTCCTAGGTTTCTGCCCTTGCCTCCTAGGTTTCTGACCTTGCCTCCTAGGTTTCTGCCCTTGCCTCTTAGGTTTCTGCCCTTGCCCACGACCTCTCGAACCACGCACTTAACAAACTACAAACTTAATAAACCACAAACTCACGAACAACGAACTTAACAAACCACGAACCACGGACTTACCGAACCCTCAACTCACGAACCGCGAACCACAACCCCACGAACCATGGACTTAACGAACCATCAACTAACGAACCACGAACCACAACCCCACGAACCACGGACTTAACGAACCATCATCTCACGAACCACGAACCACAACCCCACGAACCATGGACTTAACGAACCATCAACTAACGAACCACAAACTCACGAACAACGAACTTAACAAACCACGAACTTAACGAACCCTCAACTCACGAACCGCGAACCACAACCCCCACGAACCATGGACTTAACGAACCATCAACTAACGAACCACGAACCACAACCCCACGAACCACGGACTTAACGAACCATCAACTAACGAACCACAAACTCACGTACAACGAACGTAACAAACCACGAACTTAACGAACCATCAACTCACGAACCGCGAACCACAACCCCTACGAACCATGGACTTAACGAACCATCAACTAACGAACCACGAACCACAACCCCACGAACCACGGACTTAACGAACCATCAACTAACGAACCACAAACTCACGAACAACGAACGTAACAAACCACGAACTTAACGAACCATCAACTCACGAACCGCGAACCACAACCCCTACGAACCATGGACTTAACGAACCATCAACTAACGAACCACGAACCACGGACTTAACGAACCATCAACTAACGAACCACGAACCACGAACCACAACCCCACGAACCACGGACTTAACGAACCACGGACTTAACGAACCACGGACTTACCGAACCACGAATCACGACCCCTCTAGCCCGCTAGGTGGCTTGTATCAGGGGCCGACTCGATTTAAAGTAACCCATGCATCAGACTCGACAGCACTTCAAGTTGAAAATGAGGTCAGTTATCATAACAGTAATCCTCTTCTCTGATTAGTTAATCCAGAGGTCAGTCATTTCGTTGATGGGTGTCCGATAGAAATCTTCTTCTCTGATTGGTTAACCTAGATGTTAGTCGAGGGTGGAATAGTGTCGTCCAAATTTTATTTACCAGATTATATTTAAACAAGTCGGATGTGAGACTTGGTGTTATAAGCGCGCTTGATTCACGGACGTTTATTTTCATAGTACTGTTCAGTCTAGCGGTCTGTGTTGTAGTGGAATATTTTACGGTGTAAGTTGAATTTTTTTCTGTTTTTCTCTTAGCTCATAACGATGTGATAGGTTATCATTAAAGGAATTTCAGTTGTATTAATGGTGATGTGTATAAAGTACGTCTGTTAAGCCTTGTCGAGTGTATTATTCCTTCGTTTTTCATATGTTTATCTTATTGGTTCTTTAAAAAGTAGATATTTCAAGTCTTTTTGTAATTGATATTCAATGTTATTAATGTGTTACACTGGTGGTAAGGTAAAAATACGAATGAAGGCGGAACGCTAGGCGAGGTAGAGAGAGAGAGAGAGAGAGAGAGAGAGAGGAAGAAAGGTGGAATGGTAGGAGAGACGTCTAGTAGGGAAGAGCGAGAGAGAGAGAGAGAGAGAGAGAGAGAGCGAGAGAAGCCTATGAGAAAGAAGGTGAGATGCTATGTATTAATGGTGAGAATAATCAAGTGTTACAATAGGAGGGACGCTAAAAATATGAGGGAGGGCGGGGGAGCTAAAGGGAGAGGCGGAGGGTGGAGTGATAGGTTAGAAGTCTAAGAGAGGATAGGGGAGAAAGCGAGAGAGAGAGAGAGAGAGAGAGAGAAGGAAGGCGCGATGATAGGGATAAATGGAGAGAATGAGTAAGTGTTTCAATGGCGGGAAATCTAGACTGGAATAGTAGAGAGAGAGAGAGAGAGAGAGAGAAAGAGAGAGAGAGAAAGAGAGAAAGAGAGAGAGAGAGAGATAGCGAACCACTAACACCGAGGAACATATTTACACTACCAGCTTAGACTAACCAGTAATCTCTAACTGTTTCACCCTTATGCTTCATTTATGGTACAACGTTAAGCAGACACCCAACTACATAGCTATAAATATTTTCTAACGTCTACCTGGCGCGATAGCGTCACACCGAATCGAACTAATCCCCGATCCGATAGCACGCTGTCCGAAAACACTCGAGATAATCCCCGAGGGGTCACCCGCGATCCGCCCCGAGGTCATGTATAATCTACTAACCTATCACTATCGATCAAGTACATCAAGAGCTCCAAAGTCAGCACACATCAGACATAAACAGGTCACTTCCGGGGTCACCGAGACTAGAGGTCAACATCCGGACACGCGCGGTCATGGTTAACTCCCCTTGTCTCTCGTGTACATTTCGCGCGAAATTTGCGCCGCGCGCCGCCCTATATATCTTTGTTAATTTAGCGCCACAATAATGACCAGTTGGAACATTGTATACTACTGATGGATTTATAAGTCAACTAAAAGTTTTTAGATTTACCCTGGCCAAAGAAAACTTCATTCATTTTCCTTCGTGCAAAGAATTGATTGAGGAGCGCATTGACACTGATTTCAAATTTTCTGTATTAATGTTAGACAAACTATTGGAGCAATTCAGTGAACGATTTTCTGACTTCAGTGGTATACTACCAGAACTGGCATTGTTTAACAACCCTATGAAGTGTGACATTTTCCAACAACATGACACTTTTCAGTTGGAGTTATGTAACCTCCAAAGTGACCCCTTTTTCCAATCAAGGATGGAGATAGGAGTTGACTTTTGGAAACTTGTGCCACGGGAAAAATATCCCACATTGAGTGATTTCAGTTTGAAAATTACTTCTATGTTCGGAAGCACATATATATGTGAATGCGTTTTTTTCAACAATGAAGGAGATTAAATCGTCACAAAGAAACCGACTCACTGATGGCCACCTTCAGGATTTATTACGAATATCATCATCATCATCTTTACACATTGACTTTGATGAACTTGTTGCTGCACATGAACGCCCACATTGTTCTCATTAAGGTTTGTTACATGTCAACTTTAAAATGACCTACCTAAAACATGTTTGTTAAACAATATAAATAGCAACTTTTATTAATTTTTATAAATCAACTAGGCATTTTTATCTTTGTTGCAATAAAATGATTTATTTAAGCAAATAATGCCGATAAATAACACAAATATTACCTTAAAACAAATGCCAAGTTTATGTGTGTGGCCCGCCACAAAAAAATAATAATAATAAAGTGGCCCGCCATTTGAAAGAAATTGGCCATCCCTGCTCTAGATAACGGCTCTTCTCGGTAACATCAAAACCACTGGAGGCTAGTTGCATGCCCCATGACTGACCAACCTCAACTGTCTGGGAGGGGCAAACAACTCCTACCCTTCAATGGCTTCTAGCAAATGACAGCGTGTTCGATGCCGGATTTTTTTGTTTGTCTGAGCACATGAGATCGAAATGATACTGTGGGCTGGCAATTAATACGTGATCTACTATCTCCGCAAAACTTGGTAGATTCAGGGACACATCTACGACATTTCTCTTGTGGGTAGGACCCTCAATACACTATTACATCACGACGGGTATGCCCTTCTAAAACGGCCCGTAATGTCATGACAGTCGCTCCCTTAATGGCACCTTATGACACAATCTTCACCACAACGTTTTGCTACCGGTGCCAAATCTAGACTCAAGTACAATAAGACAAGTAACAATTACCGAGATGAAATTTGTTAGAGAATGACAGGAATGGCCTGAGAGATAAGATTATAAATGAAGAACTGAGAAAAATGGAAGGAATAACTCCCGCTATAGAATAAATACAGAAACAATCGTGATGCGACGCGTGATAAGGCAGAAAGATCAAAGCGCAACACAAGGAATCTTCAATAAACGTTGCGTGCACACGAGACTCAAGGGCCGACCACGAAAAAGATGGATTGATGGAATATTAGAAGCACTAGGGAACATAACAGTTGCAGAGGCTAACAGACAAAAGACCGCAAATTATATCTCCCCTCGAATCTGAAAGCAAATAAGGAAGAAAAGAAGAAGAAGACATACACAGGCTTCATGTCTCGACCTGTGAAGCAGGATAAGAACATTATCCTGTGAAGCAGGATAAGAACATTATAAGTTTACTTTTCATTATGAATTTACTGTTGTGAGAAATTGTAACTTAAAACAGATTCATTTTTTTCTTTATAACAATTTTGTAATAAAAAAAAAAATTGTCTAGTTTTTCGAGACTGTCTTTATTATCTCCATTTTCTGTTCTACTTTGTGTCCTCGGCAGAAGTAAATAATGTGTGGTGTAAACATTTGACTGCTTCTTGTTTGCCAGATCAGATGGACTTTGCTGACCCACAACACTGTCATCTATGAAGGAAATCAGCTGTTGTCCAGTGATGTAATCAAATATTCACTGGTAAATGTAGCAGGTAACTTGTCATACATTCTTGTCAGTGTTTCCCCACAGATAATTTTATTTAGCACAGAAAACCTGCATTAAACGGAAAACTATTATATTTAGTCATCTGCTATTTTTTTCATGAGTTTTATATTATTATCATTATTCTTTTACAATTATTTTTAATGTCGAACCCAAGATGATTGACAGCATGTAGTCTGAAAGTAGTCAGCAATTTATAGTTGGTTAGCCTGCATCAGGATCGGGGAACCATTACTGATAAAGATCTTATTCCACTGTCTCCGGTGGGCTTGAAAACAGGCTATTCAGTCTGGTAAAGCGAGTAAGGAACAAAAAGGGAGGGCAACCTGATACCCAAAAAATGCCATGCTGACGTCGGATGTGTTTGGTTGAAAAGCACATAAAGTCTTCTTGTAACGGCAGCAGCAGATGATGACATTCTGTCAAGAACTTCATTCATTAATCTATGCCAAGAAGCTTTGGAATATCATGTCTCTCCATAACTATTGATATTGTGCGCTATTCAGCAGCTTTACAGTTCTACCATTTAACTTTCCTAGTGTTAATGAATGGTGCAATTAGATTAAGAGTGTTGTTTGTAATGCACTGACTATTTTATGCGAAGTTGGAAATATGTAAAAATTATGATATTTATTTTAACTCTGCAGAAAAAGAGCAACCATCTCTCGACTATCAAAAACTTGCATCGTGGAAATCTTGCACATGGTGGACATGTTAGTCTTAAATCTGACCATGAGTTAGTTAGCGTCCATTTGATAGAAAAGTGACCTGCTCAATCTAAATACATTGGACAAATTGTGGTCATATATTTTTATATGCGACTACATTTCCACATGAGTGTATGCAACAATGACCCACCAAAATGTCACTCACCTAGGTCTCATTAGACAAACTTTAGTTTGGTTTGTTGGGGCCAAATTTAGGCCCAAGCTAAATAAGCTACATTGCTTCAGATTAGAGCCTCACAACACAAGGGGGTCTATTGATATTTTAATCTATGATATAGACCTGGCATTAATTTGTTGGTCTTATTTTACTTAGGACCTCAATAAGCCTAAATCCGACTCTGCCCAGGGCAAAAACAATTAGCCTGACATGGGTTCTGATAGCAATCTTCTAACAATAGTCACTTATGGTCATATGCATCTTCTCCTAAGGTTACAAACTGTGACCAGTTGCTCATTCTTGGTCCATGTTGAGAAGCTAATATATCATGTTCTTTCATAATCCTCGATCTTATGTGCTAAGTTTCATCGTTGATCCTTTCCTGTGCCACACCATTCAACCAACCAGTATTTTTTTCTGTGCCATGCCATTCAACCATCCAGCATCTTTTCCTGTGCCATGCCATTCAACCATCCAGCATCTTTTCCATGCTATACCATTCAACCATCCAGTATCTTTCTTTCCCTGTGTCATACCATTCAAACATCCAGCATCTTTTCCTGTGCCATGCCAGTCAACCGCCCAGCAGCTTTTCCTGTGCCATGCCATTCAACCATCCAGATCTTTTCCTGTGTGACCAGTATAGAGTAATAAAATGTTACTGCATCTTTCACTCCATTGTAATGCTAAAAGAACGAATATGATGGCACTGAGTGTCAGTGTTATGGTTTTTGATGTAAATGTATTTATGGGCCTTATCCAGGAGTGGATTAACATTAAGCAAAATAAGCACATGTTTAGGGGATCGTGCACAAAACCTTACACAAATAATCATACATGATGTTGCATGAATGTAACTTTGCAAAGTAATAATAAACAAATACAATTTTCCATGATAAAAACACAAGGTGTGACACAAATAACAATATGAATAGTAACATCCAAATGGGTGATGCAAACCAAATATTACTCATGTAAACAATAAACAACATAATATGTGACACTAACAGATGCATGTAAAAACAAACAAGACAATATGTTACACTAACAGATCCAAGTAAACAATAAACAACACAATATGTGACACTAACAGATCCAAGTAAACAATAAACAACACAATATGAAAACTAACAGATCCAAGTAAACAATAAACAACACAATATGTGACACTAACAGATCCAAGTAAACAATAAACAACACAATATGTGACACTAACAGATCCATGTAAACAATAAACAACACAATATGTGACACTAACAGATCCAAGTAAACAATAAACAACACAATATGTGACACTAACAGATCCAAGTAAACAATAAACAACACAATATGTGACACTAACAGATCCATGTAAACTAACTAAACTAAAATAATACCATTTTGATTTTCTCTGCCAAAAGGACAAGAGTACAACCTTCAAATTTCAAATGTTGATAAGCATGACCAAGGTTTCTACCAATGTGCAATCGATGGAACTGACCAGCAGATCATTACACATCTCAATGTTCTAGGTAATATTTTTTAATTCCTATTTGTTAAAAATTAGTAGTTTTTATCTTTTGAATAAGATTCAATCTGGCAAGAAATTTGTCATTTGATGGGGTCTGTATATATAATTTATGTCTTTATATTTTGTTGCCGGAATTGAGTATAGTTATTGCTATTTTATACACTTAAGTTGTCCTATATATGAAATATAATTAACCCTACTCCAGTAGGCATATTTTAGGAAACCAATTTTTTGTGGCTTTGTAAACCAAAATGAATTTAGTAAATCTATTTTGTTCTTAATAAGTTCTTCTATTAAAGCAAAATAAAATATATATATACTTCTGATAGCAAGATTAATAAACTTTTGTTTTTAAAAAAATGTTACTTCATTCATTCATCATTCATTTTAAAGCTAAGTTACTCAGTGTATTTATCACTTGAATATAAATAATGCAAGTTAGAAAATTAGTATCACCTCTTAATTTTATTACATGAAGTGGGTAGTTTCTAAGCTTAATATAAGCTTTAAGAATAAATGCTTTAAAGTGGAAATATTTTAGAAGCAATATTACCACTATTTGTGAGTTGAAAATGAGTTTAATTAATTTAGTCTGTGTATTCCTTAAAAGTTGGCTAAACCCACACTCCCACTCTATCAAATTACAAAGGAATATTCTTCTTCTGCATACACCTCTAGATGTCAGTGTTAATAAGTTTGAAGAAAGCATTGGTCGGTTCAATGCTGGTGACAACCCCATTCAGCTTGTCCTAGTGTGGTGTGGTGTGGTGTGGTGTGGTGGTGGCCACTAGAACCTTTTCTGTTCATTATATTTTGAACATGATTACAGCAAATGTTCAGCAGTTATTTTGCCTGTGCTACAGTCATATTTATCAGAAATTCCTATATTTAGGGTATTGAAAAGATGGTACTTTAATAGGTTGTGCCAGTTTAGAGTTTAAAACTTGTCTTGTTAATTTCCTCTTTATCTCCTTTTATGACTTTTTCAAAACTGCTCAGTATCTGTCCCACAATCTCCTGTTCTTTTCTTTTCAGCTGGTTATGTTTTTTTTTCTGTTGAGCCATTAGTAGGCTTCATTTTTCTGGTAACTCTGACATTCTGTATTCCATTTGTTCATATATTTTGTTCCTTGTAATCCTCTTTGACTTCTCATAAGTTGTACTGGTATCTGGCTGGTGTAACTACCACCCTCCGTAGACAACTTGTCTATCTCTTCAATTCCTGGAATATTGCATCAAAATGACATAAACTAAACTGCTATTCTTCTGAATCACTGGCACAGCATGTATAGTGTACAAAGAAATCCATTACAAATTATTTCAACAAGTTTTAATGTAATTATTTAAAGGTACATTGTCACCTTAAATTAAAAATCATAACAATAGGCAATCTCTACTTTGTCAAAAACATATTTCATACAGAAATTAATGTTAGATATATATTGTATGTGAATAGTTCAATAATAACTTATGAACTATCATCAACTTATTATACTGTAATGGACCATGTAATTTTTAGAACAAAACCCAACAAACTCTGTGTTCTTCATTTTATAGACAAATGTGATTTTATCCATATCTTCTATGTTGTATGTTGTATGCAGATGCGCCAAAAATGATTGTGCCTAGTGGAAAAGCACTCAATTTTACAGGTATGGGGATATAATATTATCTTAATTAAAATATCATTGAGACACAAGTCAAATTTGGTTTTGAGGAATCTTTTAACTGCAGTGCATAGATTGTCTATGATGGAAAATCAAATTAATTTCTAATCTCTCTCTCTCTCTCTCTCTCTCTCTCTCTCTCTCTCTCTCTCTGCGATCAAGACTCAATCAGAGTAGGATTCCAGACTCTCACATGAAGACAGCTGTCTGTTTAAATAATTATTTGTTATTAATTAATTCTAATTCTAATTATTTGTTACAAATAAACGATTCACATATTTTTTGACAATGCAATATAATTTATTTCATTGCATGTGAGATTGTACATTTCCTGTTCACCTAGATTTAAAGGTAATTGAACAGATGGATGGGAATCATGGACAATAGGACAACAGACAAGAAGATCACTGGAGGCTGTAGAAATGTGGTTTTAAAGAAGAATGTTGATAATACCACGGACAGCTAAGAAGAGTAATGAAAATGTTCTGAAAGAGGCCAAAGCAAAAAGAGAGCTAATTTCCAATATTAGGAAGAAACAATCATCATTTTTTGGCCATGTAATGAGATGGGACCAGCTGGAATATATTGTAACAACTGGAAAAATTGAGGGATGAAGAGATAGAGAAGCAAAGAGAAAAGATACCAGACAGCTTAAGAGAGTGGCTTGGCAGAAGGTCAACAACAGAAATGATAAATAACTGTCAAGATCAAAAGTTGTGGTGAACATGATCGCCTACGCCAGTAGGCCCGGTACTTGATGATGATGATGATGGTTATGATGAATTGAACAGAAATGAAGAAAAAATTCCCACCATACCCAGTGACATATAGGGAATATGGTTTTGGTGCCAACAGTCTTTTGACCATTGGCATATTTTTGTAATTTGCTCAGTACTATGCCATTGATTCCTTCTTCCTAGAAAAATCCAGTGTCTATTTAAGTTGACTGGAGGAACCTAGAAGTTGTCAGTCAGGATCAAACTTGACTTCTTGACCCAAGTTCAGAAACCACTGCTCAATATCAGCTCTCATCATATAATGTACATTTGCTCTTAAAATATTTAATTATGTTTGATTTAGTTCGAATTATTGTTTGTTTTAATATTTTGTTTTATGATTGAATTAGTTCAAATTATTTATTTAAACAGTTTGTTTAGACAGCACAGGAACATCCAGCCTGGACATGCTTATTTTCAACAGTTACTAGATTTTTAATTTGATAAACATGAACATAACATATGCACTTTATCATACATCCTATGGTGCTAGTTCATTGATCTCACTTTTTTATACTCTTAATTTAAGGGTCACAATGATCAGGTAACTCAAAGGCAATTCTGCTTCATGAAGGGTTTAAATTTGACTTTTTATGAACAAGAACTGACTGCAGAACATATCCTACAGAACTGTATCACACTCAACACCCAAAGAGCAACCTCCCAAAGAGCAAAAAATATGATCCATAGAAGCACCCCTCCTGCCCAACAAAGTTTGGGAAAAACAGATCCAAAAAGTGCTGTCTTGTTCTGTCTAAATGAAATGCAAAATCTGATCACTAAAGAAGAAGATGGCCAAAAATGAGAGCTCTAACTTTCATGTCACAATGAATACCTTATCTGGATTTAGAAAAAAAATGTAACATAAAAAGTGGTATAGTTACAGTTTTACAACAATAAAATCAACACAAAGTGATTCAATATTGTGACCTTAGGCCTGCTGAGCTTTGCATATTTATGCTTTCAAACATAATGCAAGTTATATCTCCATGAAATGTTTTTTTTTTTCTATTTAATAAATAATCATTTAGTTGTATTTACATTAGAAACGTTGAGGTCAGACAACAGATTGTATTTAAAACACAAATAATGCTTAAAATTGAATAAAGACTTCAAAAAACCATAATCTTTTATCTGAGATCTGGCCACTGCATACTCCTTAGTTACATCGGCCATCTCAAAGTTTACCTCACAAATGGCTGCCCACGTGGAACTGAAATACAAATCTAGAACATGCCCTCCATTTCTGCCAAGCCTACAACAAAACAAAACCTAACCAGGGCCTGCAGAAAAGGGGCAGAAAACATTTTGCAGTCACCTCAGTATGAAAAAGACACTACTACAGAACTGCAAATCTGACTCACTTGACCAAGACCTTCAATGCAAAAGAAAAGAAAAATTAACTGAATAAAGTTGTACTGTAATAAACAGACTTCCAATGATTAGCACTCAAAGTATTCTGTTGCAGGTTTATGGAAGTACAGGTACAGATAAAATAAAAATATAGTATTTTATCTTCTTTTTATTTTCTTCCTCATCTACTTTTCATCTTTAAGCAGAAAAGCTGTTTGTGGTATTTTACTATTTGGTTGGCTTAGAATATTTTATAAAACCATTTTTTAAATCCTAAAAATTGTTACAATTTTACAGATTGCTGCATTAATGAGAATGTGACAAATTCCTGCTTACCAGGCTGTTATCCAAATCAAATTAATCTAGGTGTTTTTAATGCTACAGCTGAATGTGGAACTGTGAGCAACCTCAAAGGGTTGTCTAAGTGCTTTACTGGCAAGTTTGCTTTATCCATTGTGAAGCCATTATTAAAAGTTTGAAATGATAATGTTGACATGTTTTACTTTCATGAAGTTATTGCATATGCTTGAGTTATTGAGTTATTGAGTTATTTGCGGGTCATCATCATTGCACTCCGAACATGTCCATAGGTGCTCAGATCCCCTCCTCAGCAATTCCCTCAGTGTCCAGCGACTGACGACTCCAGTTCTATGTTGGTTGATAAGTCTTCTTACACGGCCACCAAGTTTCTCATTTCTGGCTGTGCCCATCTTAACTCCCATTTCCATCATCCGAAGAAGCGACGTTGATCTGTGTTTGTCGAAGTCCCGTGCTCTTCCCACATCTCGGAGTGCATTGATGATGTCCGCCCGATCCATCGGTTGCCCGTCCTCAACGACAGCGCAGCTAGCCAACCTGTCCACTCTCTCATTTCCCCGCACTCCCGCATGTCCAGGGACATAGACAAAGGTGACCTTACGTATTTTGGATTTCTGCAACGACTCTACCCATTGCATGCGTACAAAGCCCGCTTCCACTTTTTTTATCGTGCTCATCGAATCACTCAGTATACATGCGTGGATGTAGTCTTGTGACTCTAACCATTTGAATGCCTTGGTCACTGCCATCACCTCCATTGTCATGCTACTCGTGGTCATGGCGTATGCACCACTGTCTTCCTTGGCTATTCTGCCTGCCGAACGTGCTGTAAATGCCCATGCACTTCTTTCATGTCATCTTACAGATCCGTCTGTATAGATGACTGCATCTTTCTCATCGGTGTTATCGCAGATGAGACCGTTGACCTCAGCATTAACCATGACCGGGTTCTGTTCCCTACTTTTCCTGTCGAGTGTGACAATACATGAGAAAGTCCCCTTGAATGACGTAGGCACCGGTATCCACTCCTCACCAACGCCGAGATTGGTAAGCCCACAGACCTGTTTGATGACATCTTCTGCTCGGCCCACCCATGATTTGCCTCTTTTTAGCCTGGTACCTTTCTCTGTGTTGAGCACGTGGTGCAATGGATGCTCTATATCTGTACTAATCTTCAGGTATGCTCGTGCTCTCCAGATCTTGATTCTGTCATCCATGGTTGGAAAGTCAAGAAGATACCTCATTGCCACACAGGGAGTGTCCCTCGTACATCCCAGGATAATGCGCATGGCTTCATTTTGTATTTTCTCCAGCCTATCAATTTGAGTCGTACTGACAGTAAGAATGGCCAGGGCATACTCGATTGGTGCGAGGACTAATCCCTGGAACAGAAGAATAAGTAGCCTCTGCTCGATGTTGGCAGCTGCTATGACCTTCAAGGCAGCTAATCCTTTGCGGGATTTTGTTATCACATGGTCGACGTGGTCCCGAAAACACAGGCTGCGATCAAACTTAACTCCAAGGTGTGTCATCAACTTGTCCCTGGTCACCTCATCAGCTCCCATTCGTACTACCGGTGTGGTCGTATTAACGATATGATTGTTAAGGGAGAACCATGAAACTGATGCTTTATTAGGATTAACCAAGGCACCTGAAACCCCACACCAGGAAGAAATGCGATCGAGTTCGTCTTGCATTGTGGAGGCGATTCCCCGTCTGTCTCTTCCCTGTCGATATACCAGAATATCATCAGCAAAAGTCATAGTTCTTCCCCTCCCATCCAGCTGTTGGGCCGTGATCGTTATTGTGTACACATTAAATAGAACTGGTGACAATGGTGAGCCTTGTGGCAGCCCAGGACAAATGGATGTTTATATGCTTGACAAAAATAAAATTTAGTTTAATTGCAGAAAGTTTACAACTATGCCATATTAATGTGAACAGCTTTGGAAATTTTAATATTATACTTTCCATCTTGTGAGGGTTACCCTTAATTTGTAAGAGTATTTTGAAAAAAAATTGGACTTTTTAAACCTTACAAAGCAGTTAGTAAGGGAAAAGAGACAATTTATGTAACTTTATGCATCTTTTAATTTTCTATCAAAATAAATCTGTTCTTAAAATGTTACTAATGTAAAATGTATGCAGAATTGCAAAAACATCTCTGTTTATACACGTGCAAGCCAATCAATTTGTAGCAAACCTACTTTTGAAACAGAATATAAATATTGAAGCAACCAATCACAATATTAGCATGCTTAATCCACAAAAATGTGGTTTAACTACAACTTTTTAATAACAATTATGGTCTAATACAACTTATAAATCATAGTCTTAGGCTTTTGCCACCTCAAAAATGCAGGGGAAAAAAAAACATGTCTAACCATTTTTGCTACAAATTTGCTACAGATTTTTGTTCATCTGTAAGACTTTTTTATGTCTAGTGTGCAAATTGCCTTTAAAAAAAGGTGGAAGGTATGTGCTATGCAGTTATATTACAGTTATAGTTTCATTAAGTTTGTGTACTCATTTTTCTTTCTTTTTTTTTTCTTTTTTTCACTTCCTTTTGTACTCATTGGAGTGTTCTAATTGTTTTACAGTTCTAAATAATAGATATAAAAGTAGGTTAGTTATGTGAAACTATTAATGTGCTGAGATTTAAAAATCATTCACGAAGCTTTTTTTTTATTAATTAAAAATTTTATTTGAAAGCAGAATCATTCAAAGATGATGAAAATAGAGTTTACTGGTTAGCAGTTGAAGCTTTCTAGATTTATATTTCTGTTCTCATAAGAATTACATAGTGCCATAGTGATTAGAGCACTGTGAAATCAGATTAAAACATTTACAACATTGGACATCTCTGGACCAAATGCTTGCAGGATGCCATCAATTCAAAGGAAACTAGGAGTATCCAGTCAGACATAATATCACCAACTGATATCAACAGTTGAGCATAGGTGAACATGTGGCTGAAACAACATATTTAAGAACAACATGCAGAAGTAACTTTAAGTTAAGACTGTCAACACCTCAAAGAAGATAGCACTCAATGGTCTCTGGTGGGATCAGGCTATTACAAATATTGGTGACTGGAAATAGACAGTCGATAGTGTGCTGAGACTGCTATGATGGGGACTACAGCTACCTTTCTTTGTTTGGGAGATGAGTTAGTAATTTGGATAATTCCACTGGCACAGGCGGTTGAGCATTTATGGATTTTAATTCGTTTGCAGTGATACCGGGGCCTTCCACAACCAAAGAACCAAAGACAGTAGATTTAATTAGAGGCTTTGTGCAGATGAGAGTCTTATATGCTGAATCTCTTGTTCCATGGGGTCTCCTTCCGATGATCAAATTGCCTCCTGTTGCAAAGCTCTGTATAAAGAGTTTCCTACCAAAACAGAATAACTGAAAAAAATATCTCCCTTCAGATATTCACTTGATCAATTGAGTGGGCAAGAAATGAGATAAAAAGAGATTATATCTAGAATTGTAAATAGAGAAGTGCTGGTCCGTTTTCAAATTTAACATTGGTAGCAGTGTGTTTGTAGAAAAACTCTGTTATATTGTGACATTATTGTATATGATTTTACATGTCTGTTCTTTTATATTGGTAGCCAACAGTGCATGCATTGATTTTTTATAGTAGTAAACAGCCCCCGTCATGCCAAGTGGCGTTTTGGGAATATGGTGTTAGTGACCATAAATTTTACAGACCTTCAGGATATGATTTTTGGGGTAATGTGGTCGGTATTACGCCCGTGCCGCTTCACTTTCCCAGAAAAAATCCGGTGCCCATTTAAGGCTGGGTGAACCCGGAAGTCGTTGGTTGGGATTGAACCCTACCTCTTGTCCTTTGTAGTCCAGTTCACTAACCACTGAGCTATCATGGCTCCCATTAACTTGTTATAATATAATAATATTTATTTTTTATTAGTTCATATTTTTAATATTTGTATTTTCATATTTCATTGCAGCGGGCAGTAATCATGACAACTGTTGCCTGAACTCAAAAGTGGATACTTTATGCCTGGGTTTTTGTCACAACGAAGTTCCTAGCACTTTGACTTCTGAATACTACATGAAATGCTTCACTAGTGAAGTTATCATTGGAATATTTGACTGTTTTGAAACTGGCTTTGGTAACTCAGATATATCACTTAATTTTTCAAGATAGTTTTTTTTCCCAGTTGTGTTTCTGCTTGGGTACCAGCATAGACTAAAGAAATAAGCAAAACTTTCACTTAATAGATCCAGTTGCTCATCTAAAAAATAAAAACATTACAGAACAAGGAAAATAAAAATAAAAATGTTGACTCATGTATTAAAAAGATAAACTGTAGCCTTTGGCTGTATCTCTAATGATGATGTGGCTGCAAATCGTGAATCTATCAACCATAGTCTGCAGAAATGTAAAATTGTATTTGAAATAAGTGAGAGGAAAAAATACAGGAGAGAAAATTGTACAGTAGAGACGTGTACAATCAGCGTGTATTAGAATAGTTGGACAGATAATCTTCATTGAACATCAGACAACTCTGTAGTGCTTAGACTTCTTCTCCAGAACCTCTACAATCAGCATGTGTTAGTTGAGTTGATATTGTCATTGTTGCACATCAGACAACTTCATAGTGCCTAGATCTCCTCACTAGAACCTCTACAATCAGCATGTGTTGAGTTGATATTGTCATTGTTGCACATCAGACAACTTCATAGTGCCTAGATCTCCTCACTAGAACCTCTACAATCAGCATGTGTTAGTTGAGTTGATATTGTCATTGTTGCACATCAGACAACTTCATAGTGCCTAGATCTCCTCACTAGAACCTCTACAATCTGCCTGTGTTAGTTGAGTTGATAACATCTTTTTTTTTTGTTTGCACATCAGGCAACTTCGTAGTGTTCATATTCTATCTATCTATCTATTGACCTTTCGAGCCGTAACCGGCCCATAGGGCGTAGACCCAGATACACCTTCTCCTATATGAATTTTTTTTTTTGTTCTAGCAGTTTTCTTTTAAAGATATTTTATCAAATCTCACCATCTGTCTCTGTTCTGTGCAAGCAGTTCTATCTCATTGAGGGAGCCGATTCCTGCTGCTCTTGCCTCTCTCATCAATGTTCTTCTCAGTGTCTCCCTGGGTCTTCCTCTTTTTCTTTTACCTGTTGTTTCCCATATGAGGGCTTGCTTTGCTATTCGGTTATTATCTCTTCTCATCACATGTCCAACATATGACCATCGTCTTTTCTTTATTACTAAAGATATTAGTGGTTGATTGGCGATTTCTCTAATTTCCTCGTTTGTTTTGAATTCGTTCCATGCTATACCAAGTATTTTCCTTAGACATTTATTTTCGAATGCGTTCAACTTTGTTTCTATATCTCTTGTTGTTTTCCAGCTTTCACACGCATACGTAAGGGTTGATAGTACATTTGATTTGAATAGCCTAAGTTTTGTGTTTGTGCTGATGAGTTTTGATTTCCACAACTTTTCAAGGCTTCTGAGTGTTCATATTAGAGTAGAAAAATAAAAGAGTTATCCCACATGAGAAGAATGGGAGATAGCAATAAAGAAAATTACTTTGAATTAAAAGAAGGTAAAATAATAGATAATAGTATTTGGGAGTGGTCATACTTGAAGGAGACAAAGAAATTGAGTGAGCATCTATTCAAAAAGATCACGGGTAAAGTGTGAATGTTAGCAAGTAGAGAAATAAGAGAGTTATCTCACATGGGAAGAAGGGGAGATGACAATAAAGAGAATTATCTTACATGAAAAGAATTCAGATAATATAATAGATAATAATATTTGGAAGCGGTCAAACTTGAGGGAGATAAAGAAATTGGGTGAGCATGTACTCAAAAAGGTCATAAGAAATGCGTAAATTTCGAGAGGCAGCAGGGCTACTTACTGTGACAAAAGACGAGTAGCATTTTCTATATAGGTCATATTGGAAGTAAAACAACCCCACTGCCTTGTGGGTGAGACTTTTTAGTCAAAGGCTAGTGGAGCCAACTGTAAACAAACCTACGGAAGGCAACAGAAAACCATCGTAGCAACTTCTTTGTACAATCATGAATCGCCACACAATCATCATTTTTTTGGCTATGTAATGAGAAGAGAACAACTGGAATATATTGGGACAAAGAGATAGAGGGAAGCAAAGAGAAAAAGTACCAGACAGCTTAAAAGAATGGCTTGGCAGAAGGTCAACAACAGAAATGATAAATAACTGTCGAGATCGAAAGTTGTGGAGAGACATGATCACCTACGCCAGCAGGCCTGGTACTTGATGATGATGCTGATGATGATATAGGTCACATCACCAATGAGGAAATATAGAGTAAAATTTAATGATTATAGAACCAGTTAAATTTGTCAGTATAAGAAATATTATTAAAATAGTGCAGATGTGAGATATTTTCCACACGTTTTGCTAAGATCATTCTACAGGGCTCTGATCTGGGCAGAACAAGTCAAGGCAGACAAAGGAAGAGGTGGGAGGATTAACCTTCATTACATCTCAGAAAACATCTGTTAATTATGAAAGTTGGAAGAAAATTGTGAAGTCATTGTTGAGAGTGCTCCAGCAACCATCACGGTTATGGGACTAATGATGGAAATTGCCAAAGAAAACATGAAGGATCAGAAGAGATCATAGCACAGTTTCTTGACTCTCACACATAATAAATACTTTATAATGATTTAACGTTTCAAAACAAATGAGGAAATTAGAGAAATCACCAATCAACCACTAATATCTTCAGTAATCAAGAAAAGACGATGGTCATATGTTGGGCATGTGATGAGGAGAGATAATAACCGAATAGCAAAGCAAGCCTCTTGTGGGAAACAACAAGTAAGAGGAAAAGAGGTCAACCTAGAGAGACACTGAGAAGAACATTGATCAGAGAGGCAAGAGCAGCAGGAATCGGCTCCCTCAATGTGATAAGAGTTGCTTGCACAGAACAGCGACAAATGTCGAGATTTGATGAAAGATCTTTATAAGGATTGAAAACTGCGAGAATAAAAATTTAGATATGAGAAAGAGCATCTGGGTCTTTGCCCTATGGGCCGGCTATGGCTTGAAAGGTCAATAGATAAATAGAATGATTTAACCATAATCTAAATACAAAACAGTTCAGAGTGCCAGTTATCCACACAAATACTATAAACTTGTTAACCACCATATTTTTAAAATACTTTTATGAAACTGTTGACCTCCATTTATTTTTTTTTACTTCAAAAGTATCTCTTGTTCCCCAAAGCAAGAAAAACACAATCAAAATGGAACAAAACAAAAATGTACAAAGGCTTCACTTACTTAGCAGTTGGCTAAAGTGCAGAAATACAATGACTGTTGAATAAGCGAGAAACCAATCAATCAACAGTAAAGTAATTTGTAACATAATCTTATTATCTTAATAAAAGAAATTGTAATATAACCCATCTTAGAAATTAAGTATGTTGTAGGTGTAGAACCAGCACAGTGCAAGTTATGAATTCTATTGATGTAAAAATATATTAATTATACAAGTGTTGAACAGTTGTTGAATTGAGAATATAAACAGATAGAACTACAATTTGAGATTTCAAAATGTTTCTTCCTTTGGCTGAATAATACGTTAATACAAGTACATCTTTAAGGAGCGCTTGACTTATTTATAAGTTATTACATCTATAAAGAGCGCTTGACTTATTTATAAGTTATTAATCTTTAAGGGGCACTTGACTTATTTATAAGTTATTACATCTTTAAGGAGTGCTTGACTTATTTATAAGCTATTACATCTTTAAGAGTGTTTGACTTACCTATAAGTTATTACATCTTTAAGGAGCGCTTGACTTATTTATAAGTTATTACATCTTTAAGGAGTGCTTTGACTTATTTATAAGTTATTACATCTTTAAGGAGTGCTTGACTTATTTATAAGTTATTACATCTTTAAGGAGTGCTTTGACTTATTTATAAGTTATTACATCTTTAAGGAGTGCTTCACTTATTTATAAGTTATTACATCTTTAAGGAGCACTTGACTTATTTATAAGTTATTACATCTTTAAGAGTGTTTGACTTACCTATAAGTTATTACATCTTTAAGAGTGTTTTACTTACCTATAAGTTATTACATCTTTAAGAGTGTTTTACTTACCTTATAAGTTATTACATATTTAAGGAGTGTTTTACTTACTTATAAGTTATTGCATCTTTAAGGAGTGTTTGACTTACTTATAAGTTATTACATCTTTAAGAGTGTTTGACTTACCTATAAGTTATTACATCTTTAAGAGTATTTGACTTACCTATAAGTTACTACATCTTTAAGAGTGTTTGACTTACCTATAAGTTATTACATCTTTAAGGAGTGTTTGACTTACCTATAAGTTACTACATCTTTAAGAGTGTTTGACTTACTTATAAGTTATTACATCTTTAAGGAGTGTTTGACTTACTTATAAGTTATTACATCTTTAAGAGTATTTGACTTACCTATAAGTTACTACATCTTTAAGAGTGTTTGACTTACCTATAAGTTATTACATCTTTAAGGAGTGTTTGACTTACCTATAAGTTACTACATCTTTAAGAGTGTTTGACTTACCTATAAGTTATTACATCTTTAAGGAGTGTTTGACTTACTTATAAGTTATTACATATTTAAGGAGTGTTTGACTTACTTATAAGTTATTACATCTTTAAGGAGTGTTTGACTTACTTATTAAGTTATTACATCTTTAAGAATGTTTGACTTACCTATAAGTTATGACATCTTTAAGGAGTGTTTGACCTACCTATAAGTTATTACATCTTTAAGGAGTGTTTGACTTACTTATACGTTATTACATCTTTAAGGAGTGTTTGACCTACCTATAAGTTATTACATCTTTAAGAGTGTTTGACTTACTTATAAGTTATTACATCTTTAAGAGTGTTTGACTTACTTATAAGTTATTACATCTTTAATGAGTGTTTGACTTATTTATAAATTAATACATCTTTAAGGAGTGTTTGACTTACCTATAAGTTATTACATCTTTAGGGAGTGTTTGACCTACCTATAAGTTATTACATCTTTAAGAGTGTTTGACTTACCTATAAGTTATTACATATTTAAGAGTGCTTGACCTACCTATAAGTTATTACATCTTTAAGAGTGTTTGACTTACCTATAAGTTATTACATCTTTAAGAGTGTTTGACTTACCTTATAAGTTATTACATCTTTAAGGAGTGTTTGACCTACCAATAAGTTATTACATCTTTAAGAGTGTTTGATTTACCTGTAAGTTATTACATCTTTAATGAGTGTTTGACTTTATTATAAGTTATTACATCTTTAAGAGTGTTTGACTTATTTATAAGTTATGACATTTTTAAGGAGTGTTTGACTTACCTATAAGTTATTACATCTTTAAGGAGTGTTTGACTTACTTATTAAGTTATTACATCTTTAAGAGTGTTTGACTTACCTATAAGTTATTACATCTTTAAGAGTGTTTGACTTACCTATAAGTTATTACATATTTATTAGTGCTTGACCTACCTATAAGTTATTACATCTTTAAGAGTGTTTGACTTACCTATAAGTTATTACATCTTTAAGAGTGTTTGACTGACCTTATAAGTTATTACATCTTTAAGGAGTGTTTGACCTACCAATAAATTATTACATCTTTAAGGAGTGTTTGATTTACCTATAAGTTATTAAATCTTTAATGAGTGTTTGACTTTATTATAAGTTATTACATCTTTAAGAGTGTTTGACTTACTTATAAGTTATTACATCTTTAAGAGTGTTTGACTTATTTATAAGTTATGACATTTTTAAGGAGTGTTTGACTTATCTATAAGTTATTACATCTTTAAGGAGTGTTTGACTTACCTATAAATTATTACATCTTTAAGAGTGTTTGACTTACCTATAAGCTATTACATCTTTAAGAGTCTTTGACTTACTTATAAGTTATTACATCTTTAAGAGTGTTTGACTTACTTATAAGTTATTACATCTTTAATGAGTGTTTGACTTACCTATAAGTTATTACATCTTTAAGGAGTGTTTGATTTACCTATAAGTTATTACATCTTTAAGAGTGTTTGACTTACTTATACGTTATTACATCTTTAAGGAGTGTTTGACTTACTTATAAGTTATTACATCTTTAGGAGTGTTACTAGTAGATACTCTTGACTAATTGTCTATTTATAACTATTTATTCCATTACAACAGCATTACTTCCCAGTGAACCCACAGATTTCAAAGCTATGACATTACACAATGGAACTGGAGTTTCTATTTTGGTGAAGTGGGATCAGCCAAAAAGGAACCCTGAAACAGTCACTGGTTACAAAATCATGTTCAAGCCAAGGACCCAGACATCTTATAACTTTGTTAGTTGTCACCATCATCATCATCTTCATCATCATCATCATCTCTTTAACATCTTCTGAAACACACAACGTTAAATAAGCAATTGCCAGCTGTTTCATTCTCTTCAGCCTTTCCAGTTCTTTTCATATCCCCTTTGTCTGTCCTATATTTGTTTTTTTTTTACCCTCTTTTTCATGCCTTTTCTCAGTCTTCCTATTTTCTCTCTTGTATTCTTTTGTTCATTTAAGACCAAGACCCTTCTTGTAATGCTTTAAGCTGGTTTAAAAACTGTACATCTTTACTAACACCAGCATCTTCATCACAATTCTCTAGCTACCTGCATCTAGTTTATTCTTTCTGCTAAGTTTGAATGGCCAACAATTATTTTTTAAATGACATCTGACAGAAAGTGGAACAATTAATGAAATATATGATCAGATCAGATGTCTAGAATAAAAAATTATATACAAATACATCAATAAGTCATTAATATATAATCTTTGCATTAAGAATCTGATATAATTAACTTTAGCACAATTTGTTGGTGTAATGTGGTAAGTACTACATCAGTTCTGTAATTCTTTCCCATAAAAATCCATTTAAACATTTAAAGCTGGGTGAACCTTGAAGCCTTTGATTGTCCTTAGTGGATCAGATAACTACCACTACTCTACTGTAGCTTCCATAGCAATATTATTATTTTTCCATTTAATATGCCTACATTTTATTATACTTACATTTTAATATAATTACATTTTAAGTTACTTACATCTTAATATCTTGATCCTTCCTACGCTGTTAGATGTCTCATAGGGGCTGTAGTGTTTTTCGTCATCCATCTCTATCCTAGACAAGATGTTTGATCTTATGTAATGTCTCCCAGCTCTGCTTCTCTTATAAGCGTTCTTTTCTGTGTCTCTCTGGGTCTTCCTCTTTTTCATATCCTATTTCCAATAGAAGAGCTTTACTTTCCTTTTCACTTTCATTTTCACTTTCCCTAACTCTTTTAGTTTAAAAACAGACTATATCAAAGATTATACATATTAATGACTTATCTTAATAAAGTAAAGTACCCCTGTCACACCAAGTGGTGTATAGTGAATATGGTGTTAGTGACCATAAATTTTACACACCTTCACACATGATTTTTGGGGTAATGTGGTCGGTATTACGCCCGTGCCGCTTTACTTTCCCAGAAAAAAATCTGGTTCCCATTAAAGACTGGGTGAACTGGAAGCCGTTGGTTGGGATCGAACCCTACCTCTTGTCCTTTGTAGTCCAGTTCACTAACCACTGAGCTATCACGGCTCCCGACTTATCTTAATAACAACTTAAAATACTTACATTAAAAAAATACTTTGACATTTTTAAACTATACATCTGAATCGAGTATTGCTAGGAGCAAGCTCTTCAGTCCATCTGAGAGTATACACCTGAAATATGTGTAACCAGTAAGCTATATAAACTATCATCATGCACACCTTTGCACCTTCAGCTGAAATAGACTGAGCATCTAGGAGTCTGTAGAGTATGCAGCAATGTCATTTTTTAATTGGTAATGAGTGTGCTATGACTAAACTTAGATGATGTAGATGAAAGATTGTGAATAATAGTCACCTGGTACAGTCGAACCTGTCTAAGGCGACCATTCACGGGACTTTCAAAAACTGGTCCCATAGGACAGGTGGTCCTCCTCACAGGTTTCACATAATAAATAGAGCGATAAAAAAAATTTTATCCTAAGCACTATGAAAACTAACCTGCAAATCAGCGTAATCCATGAGTAGAACATAGTGCACATGTCGGTCTACAATAGCCACTGGTTGGACACTTTTCATAAAACACGATAGTTAAACACACAAAAATATTTTGTCGAATCACTGATATTCGTTCTTCCAGCGTTAATGCTTTTGGTTTTACACTTTTGACACTGGCCATTTCCTATATTGTGTGTAACACTTTTAAAATCCACAAAAATAATTCACTGAGATACTGTACATGTACGTGAATACACTCTAAGCGGGCAATGACTAATTCTTTAGTTAATTCCTGTAATTTATACGGGCCACGCAATGGTCTACTCTGGTCTAGACGGAACCGCGAAGTGATGTCACTTCACGAATCATAGATCTGTGTCTGCCGTGTTTCTCACACCAGTATTGACTGATAAACGTAACATGTCCCACTGTAATCTGGGACTCACTAAATACGGGAAAACTTCGACACCTGTAGACACCTGTGTCGATCGTTTATGGCTCCCAGCGAGACGGAGGACTGGCTGGTCAGTGTATCTCGGATTAACCCGCGTGTCGTAAACGGGATAAATAACATTGGCGGCGGTTAATTAGCCTGGTCTCTGGTCGCGTCATACGGTGAGCGCTGTAATCAGTGTTAGCATATAGTAAAAAACTCGGGGAAATTGTAGACCCGGTCCTATAACCAGGGAAACGCTTTAAACAGGTGGTCCTAAGACCAGGTTCGACTGTAGTTACAACAATCTGCAGCATAACTAATTTCTATCTATTTGGTTTATCCTTAAATCTAATAACATTGAATATTAACACTAAATGTTACAGTTTTCCAATCACTACATCATATATCAATCAGGATGTATTGATTTTTCCTCCATTCTACATACCATATACACATACACATATAGCCAATAACATTGAATATTAACACTAAATGTTACAGTTTTCCAATCACTACATCATATATCAATCAGGATGTAATTGATTTTTCCTCCCATTCTACATACCATATACACATACACATATAGCCACAAATACGTACATTTTAATTATATTCCATTCAAAATTACTGGAAACTCTAAAAAAAAAAGTAAAGTACCCCCGTCACGCCAAGTGGCGTATAGGGAAATATGGTGTTAGTGACCCTATATTTTACAGACCTTCAGCACATGATTTTTGGGGTAATGTGGTCGGTATTACGCCCGTGCTGCTTTTACCTTCCCAAAAAATCCGGTACCCATTTAAGGCTGGGTGAACCCGGGTTGGGATCGAACCCTACCCCTTGTCCGTAGTAGTCCAGTTCACTACCACTGAGCTATCGCGGCTCCTACTAATTTTTAGGGAATTAGTAAAACCCAGGTGTCCTCGCCAGGATTACGAATGTTGCCGTGGTAAGCCAACCGACTGGAAACTCTAGCTTAGAGATAATTAAAATGTCTTTAAAAAGGAAAGAAAAGTACATATTTCTGTAAATGAATTATTAATTTAGGAAAAATTACCTAATATTTTATATTTCAGATAGTGATAAAGGATGTAGATACTCGTACCTATTTACTGAATGGGAATACACTTACCTTTCAACTTGATATGGACTACAAAGTTCATGTCTCTGCTCTGGCAGAACATGGTGTCAGTTTTGGCTCTGTAGAAGTGGATATTTACTTTCCTCCTTGTAAGTTACTACCTGTGACTACTAACCCATTAAATTATAGTCATTTCCTTATTAAGATGTAGCAAATGCATTAAAAGCAGTCAGGAACTCATAGCCCACTGCTAGCACCAGGATCAGTGAATCAGAGTTGATTGAGATTTTACACTATCATCATGCGAGATGGTTCCTGAAAAGAGTAACTAGTATGGTCAGACAAATAGGAAAAAATGAAAAGAGAAACCCAGATGCCATAAAATGCTAAATGTAGATTTGTCCTGGCAAAAATTGCAGCTTTGTTTATTTTAGTCAACTGATCATTCTCATTAACTCAAATGTTAAGTTGGTCCTATTATATGGCTGCGAAACATGGAGAACAACAAAATTGACAATCATGAAGATACAGACTTTCATTAATGGATGCTTATGCAGAATAAAAGGATGGAAATGGCAGGACATAATCACTAACATAGAATTATGGAAATGTCAAATATTAATGGATAAAGAGATACAGCGAAGTTGATGGCGCTGGATAGGACACACACTGTGGAAGCCAACTGAGAGTATTACACAGCAGGCCCGTTTTTGGAATCCCTAGGGGAAAAGACAAAGAGGAATACCAAAGAATTCTTGGAGAAGACAGAAGCAGAGATGAAGATGATGGGGAAGATATGGAATGATCTTAAAAGAATGGCAAAAAACAGAACAACTTGGAAAGTGTTTGTTGAAGACCTATGCTCCACAGGGAGCTAAAAAGGTAGAAGAAGAAGATCATTCTCATTGCACATTGGAAACTTTCATAAGTGCTCAGATCTCCACAGGATGCCCCCCAGTGTGTGGAGATGGACAATTCATGTGTTTTATTAATTTATTATTCTTCTGTATATTCCTACATATTGCTTCTTTCTGGCATCTCTAGTTTTGACCTGATGTCCATACAGTCTGGACATGGTTATAGATTTGTTGTGATCATTGGTTGAATCATTAGCTCACCATGCATCACTTAAGGCATTCAGAATATCAGCCTAGAAAAGTGGTAGCTTCATTTAACCTACATCACAATGCAGCTTACTTAAGTTTGAATTTGGATAAGACAAAGTAGCAGTCATCAGGGTGGATTATACAGAGCAGCAGTCATCAGGGTGGATAGCATATAACAGCAGTCATCAGAGTAGATGACACAGAGCAGCAGTCATCAGGGTAGAGGACACAGAGCAGCAGTCATCAGGGTATATGACACAGAGCAGCAGTCATCTGTGTAGATGACACATGGACACATAGGAGAATGTACAATCCATCCCTCAAGCTTTAAAATACTTCTCTAGGGTATCATTTAATAAAACAGTTGAGTCTTTCATCTGGACTGGCCTCACAGCAGTCGGGGCATTTCAATATCCACTCTGCTGCCTATTCCAGCAATCATGAAAGTATTTATAAGTTATAGTTGTGAAAGGTTAATAGAAACAGTTATAGAATCTCTCTCTCTCTCTGCGTTCAGGACTCAATCAGAGTAAGGATTCCAGACTCTCATATGAAGTCAGCTGTCAGGCTAAGTGTGTTGATCGCCCCCACAGACAGAACATCATTATTAGAGTCTGTCAGATCCACTCTGACTGAACACCCGTTAATACGTTGCACTGTGTTCTGCGCCAGTGGCCCAGTGCATCCGATTAATTATATAATTAGTTATAGAATGAGGGGGACAGAATTTTGTAATACCTTGTGCTGCAAAGAAACCAATATATTATTCATATCAAAGCAAGGAAATGCCTTAAAATATTTTCCTTAGCTTTGCCGCATTAAATATTTATTTACTATCATAATCATTAATTATGTCTTTTTCCTAAATTTATTTCAGCTACACTTCCTGACAATTTGAATAATGATATTAAAAGTAAGTGATTCTGTCTTTTACATTTAGTGATTTATATTATTATTATCTGCTCATTAACACTTCTGTTTGGAAATGCTATATTTATTCAACATTCATGTATGGTGCAGAAACATGTACACAAATAAGAAAACAGAGCAGAATACTGAAGCCTTTGAAATATGTATCTATAGAAAAATGGGGAGAATTAGGTGAAAGAAAAAGAAGACGAACAAGGAGTTCTGAATCAGCTGAAATTGAAAAAAGTACTAATTAACTCAGTATGAAAAAGACAACATAAATTTTTCGGGCATGAGAAGAGATATAATACACTTCTAAAAGTCATCTTGGAAGAGAAGGTACAAGGTAGATGTGGCAGAGGCAGACCAAGACTGAAGTGGACTGATAACATCAAAAGGTGGGACAGGTGTATATATGACAATGTGTACCATAAAAACAAGAAACAGAGTAAAATGGTGCTCTATGGTAGCCAACCTTGATGCTTAGACAACTGGTTTGTTGTGATAATGGCAATGAAGATTATTACTTACATAGTCTTTGCTATACTCCCTGGCACACAAGGCTAAAACTAAAGACCCCGATGTTGTTTGTCTTGAGCCAGTCATGTATCCCTATGCCACATGAAGTTGTTTTTCTTCAGTTCTCAATTAACACCATGAATTTTTTGGTTTCATTTTGTTTTTGTGCCACATAGGGTCCAGTAAAGGGCTACTCTTGGTATAGTTGTCTAAGACATTCTGAGAACATGATCTATCCATTGCCATTTTCTCTTGAGGATCTTATTTGTGATTTCATTAGTGCATGTACTTATGAAGATCTTTGTTGGATATAATGTTGGGCCTGAAAACACTTAATATTCTGTAAAGATTTCTCAATGAATATTCACAACTAAAGCAACTGCTTAAACACATCTGTTGACTATCTGTTTCTATTAAATGTCTGACAAAAATGTAATGTAGTCATTTATATACTTTTTTAATTTCTACAATTGTCCATTCTGTCTCTTGAAGTGTGTTAGAAGAAATTCACATACATATTTCTGTCTATTGTCCATTCTGTCTCTTGAAGTGTGTTAGAAGAAATTCACATACATATTTCTATCTATTGTCCACTCTGTCTCTTGAAGTGTGTTAGAAGAAATTCACATACATATTTCTATCTATTGTCCATTCTGTCTCTTTAAGTGTGTTAGAAGAAATTCACATACATGTATCTGTCTATTGTCCATTCTGTCTCTTTAAGTGTGTTAGAAGAAATTCACATACATATTTCTGTCTATTGTCCATTCTGTCTCTTGAAGTGTGTTAGAAGAAATTCACATACATATTTCTATCTATTGTCCATTCTGTCTCTTGAAGTGTGTTAGAAGAAATTCACATACATGTATCTGTCTATTGTCCATTCTGTCTCTTTAAGTGTGTTAGAAGAAATTCACATACATATATCTGTCTATTGTCCATTCTGTCTCTTTAAGTGTGTTAGAAGAAATTCACATACATATATCTGTCTATTGTCCATTCTGTCTCTTGAAGTGTGTTAGAAGAAATTCACATACATATATCTGTCTATTGTCCATTCTGTCTCTTGAAGTGTGTTAGAAGAAATTCACATACGTATATCTGTCTATTGTCCATTCTGTCTCTTGAAGTGTGTTAGAAGAAATTCACATACATATATCTGTCTATTGTGAACCAGGAAGCCGTCGGTTGGGATCGAACCCTACCTCTTGTCCTTTGTAGTCCAGTCCAACCACTGAGCTATCGCGGCTACATGCATAAGTAATGATGGATAAAACATTTGATTTGAAAATCTTGAACTGTGTTTTTTTGTTTAGTAATTTTGATTTCCATATTTTATAACTGTTTCTGAAAGTCAGTGATGCCTTTGCTATTCTGATCCTAATATACAAGATATTCTAATATATGTACTGATTCTAATATACAAGATATTCTAATATATGTACTGATTCTAATATACAAGATATTCTAATATATGTACTGATTCTAATATACAAGATATTCTAATATATGTACTGATTCTAATATACAATGAAATACATATTCTGATTCTTATACATATTTCCTTTGCATATATTTTACAATATGTTATACAATATATATATACAATATATTTACAATATCTTTTAAAATATTGTTTTATCATTTTGATGATTCTGCAACAATTCTCCAATCTGCTGTCTGAAATTCAGGTCTTCTAGAAGTGTTTTTGTTTATATTTCTTTTAACTGCATCATATAATTTTCTCTTGTTCTCTCATGCACTTTTACTTTATAAGAATATGAAGAAAAAATAATTTGGTGCGGTATTTTTTAGTTATGAATTTTGCTGATTATTTAATTGCTAAATAAAACAAAATATGAAAATTAGCATCTTCATGACAGAAATAAAGAAAAAAGTAGATTGCGCAACCCATTCATGTGAATGGTACCCAGCTTTAACAGGTCTCAGAGAATGGTACCAAGCTTTAACTGGTCTCAGAGAATGGTACCAAGCTTTAACAGGTCTCAGAGAATGGTACCAAACTTTAACTGGTCTCAGAGAATGGTACCAAGCTTTAACAGGTCTCAGAGAAAGGTACCAAGCTTTAACAGGTCTCAGAGAATGGTACCAAGCATTAACTGGTCTCAGAGAATGGTACCAAGCTTTAACAGGTCTCAGAGAATGGTACCAAGCTTTAACAGGTCTCAGAGAATGGTACCAAGCTTTAACTGGTCTCAGAGAATGGTACCAAGCTTTAACAGGTCTCAGAGAATGGTACCAAGCTTTAACAGGTCTCAGATAATGGTATCAAGCTTTAATTTGTTCTCAGAGAATGGTACCAAGCTTTAACTGGTCTCAGAGAATGGTATTAAGCTTTACTGGTCTCAGAGAATGGTACCAAGCTTTAACTGGTCTCAGAGGATGGTACCAAGCTTTAACAGGTCTCAGATAATGGTACCAAGCTTTAATTGGTCTCAGAGAATGGTACCAAGTTTTAATTGGTCTCAGAGAATGGTACCAAGCTTTAATTGGTCTCAGATTATGGTACCAAGCTTTAACTGGTCTCAGAGAATGGTATTAAGCTTTAACAGGTCTCAGAGAATGGTACCAAGCTTTAACTGATCTCAGAGAATGGTACCAAGCTTTAATTGGTCTCAGAGAATGGTACCAAGCTTTAATTGGTCTCAGAGAATGGTACCAAGCTATAACAAGTCTTGGATAATGGTACCAAGCTTTAACAGGTCTCGGATGATGGTACCAAGCTTAAATGGATCTCAAAATTCAGGTGCATGGAGGCATTTTTTAACCAGGATGGAAGATTAAAATGGAGAAGATGACAGAAATATCAATCAATCCCAACACAGAGGGACACTAACTGTCATTATTGCACACAAACATAGTTGATCGAATCACCTACTGGTGTGACAGTAATGGGGCTATGGGGCTGTGATCAATCCTGGCAAGGTCAAGTTGTTCTGGTGCTCACTGAACAATCAGATTATGCAAATAGAGCTGCCTACTCTGAGTACAATGAATGAATTTTGAAACACATTGAAAGAATTCACAGCTTGAGTTACCTGGGAACTTTTTTGACAGATCATTGTCCTTCAACCATCATATAAACAGTGTAGTCCAATCTGTGTATGTAGTAAAGGTTAAAGTGAAATCGGGTTTCCATCAATGAACACTATTCCTCTTGATGCAGTCACTGGTTTTGTCAGTCATTGACTGCAGGCTGGGCCTTCTTACCTTATCTCAGACTTGGTTAGCTAAGTTTGAATGGGTACAGAATGAGGTTATGAACCAGGGATATGCCACTACCTGTCATGCCATTCCTGTTAGATCTTCCAAGCATTCAAGGGCAACACAAGTACATGTAAGCTAAAGGATACTTGCAGATGGCATGTAACAAATTATATCCACTGCTATCAGAATTACAGTCAATGAGAGCCACATTAAACGCAGGAGATCATGAGTAGAAGAGGTGGAGAAAACACCACAGGACAAATGCAACAAGGAGGACATACCTACTGCCAGGGATTGGATAGATGTGCATCACAGGTGTGGGCTAACCAAGATCATCATACACTTGGACAGGAAATGCAGTGACTGGGCACAGGGTATGACTGAGTCCAAAATCCTGGACATACTGCTACTTCATGGCCAGATCATCTGCACTGTTGCACAGTCACAAGAGGTGTGCGGAGCAGCAGGGGTTTTGTTGTGTATTCTAATGGAAACATACTTACTTCTACCTTTTTAGCTCCCAGTGGAGCATAGGTCTTCAACAAACACTTTCCAAGTCATTCTGTTTTTTTGCCATTCTTTTAAGATCATTCCATGTCTTCCCCATCATCTTTATCTCTGCTTCTATCTGTCTTCTCCAAGAATTCCTTGGTCTTCCTCTTTGTCTTTTCCCCTGGGGATTCCAAAAAAGGGCCTGTTGTGTAATACTCTCAGTTGGCTTCTGTAGTGTGTGTCCTATCCAGCACCATCATCTTCGCTGTCTCTCTTTATCCACTGGTATTTGACTGGTACTTTTCCATAATTCTATGTTAGTGATTTTGTTCTACCATTTCCATCCTTTTATTCTGCGTAAGCATCCATTAATGAAAGTCTATATCTTCGTGATTATCAATTTTGTTGTTCTCCATGTTTCACAGCCATATAACAGGACCGACTTAACATTTGAGTTGAAAATTTTTTATATTTGTATTTAACCTAATTTCTTTGGATTTCCATATGTTTCCCAGTGCAACGAAAGCTCCTCTTGCTTTTGATATCCTTATTTTGGTATCATTTTCTGTTCCTCCCTCTTTATCTATATTACTGCCCAGATATATGTAAGATTGTACGTCTAGTAGAGGTATTTCTCCTAATTTTATTTGGTTATTGCTAACTGCATTAATTCTCATAATGTTGGTCTTATCTCTATTTATCTTCAGTCCTAGCTGTTGTGATCTCTCATCAAGTATGTTCATTTTATCCTGCATCTGTTGATGGCTGTGTGATAGGAGAGCTATGTCATCAGCAAAGTCTAAATCATCAAGTTGTTTGGTCAGTGACCACTGGATTCCATTTCTGTTGTTTTGAGTTATTTTCATAATCCAATCTATGGCCAGTAGAAAGAGAAATGGAGACAGAAGGTATCCCTGCCTTAATCCTGTTCTTATTTCAAATGCTTCTGTAAGCTGTCCTTTATGCACCACACTACATTTCATTCCTTCATACATTGTTTTTATCAGGTTAATAAACGTTATGGGGATTCCATAATGACTCAGCAACTTCCAAAGCGTTCTTCTGTCTAAACTATCAAATGCCTTTTCGTAATCTATGAATCCAATATAAAGTGGGGATTTTAGTTCTAAACTTTGTTCAACTATTATACGTAGAGTAGTTATTTGATCAGCACATGATCTGTTCTTCCTATAACCTGCTTGTTCATCTCTCAAATGTTTCTCTATGGCCTCCTTTAGTCTCTCTAGAATGATTCTGCTTAATATTTTCCTGGCACTGATAGTAGCATAATTCCCCTATAATTTGTGCACTCCTGTAAACTTCCTTACTTTGGTAGATTTATCATATAACCTTCTTTCCAGTCTTTAGGTATTTCTTCCCTCTCCCAAATTTTATCTAATAGATTATGTAACATCTTGGTAGAGGTGTTAATATCTGCTTTGATGGCTTCTAAAGGATTTTCATCTGGTCCAGTGGCTTTACCATTTTTTAATAGTTTGATGGCTTTCATTATTTCTTCTTTGCTTGGTTTTCCACAGTTAATGTGTAACTCTTCTTCTGCTGGTAGTATATCTGGAGGATTATTTGAGCCGGGTCTGTTAAAAAAGTTCTTCAAAGTGCTCTTTCCATCTCTCCATTTGTTCCCTTATTACTAAGCAGATTTCCTTGCTTATCTTTAATAAAGGCATTGATCCATTTATATTTTCCACTTAATTTCTTTGTGCTGTTGTACAGTTCTTTCATATTTCCTTTATTTGCTGCTTCTTCTGCCACTTTAGCTAGTTCATCTATGTATTTCCTCTTATCCCTTTAATGCATCTTCTCACTTCTTTGTTCACCTCTGTGTAAGCTTTCCTGTGTCTTGGCTTTATAACTTCTCGTTTTGCTTTTATTTATGTCTGCTTTCTTATTCTTCCTTTCTTTAATTTTATCCAGGGTCTCAGCTGTCATTCATGCCTTATTCTGGCGTTCTCTTTTTCCCAGTGTTTCTTCACATGTCTCTTTCCATATATCTTTTACCTGTTTCCAACGATCTTCTATATTTATTGTATTTTCTAGTTGTTGGAGGACTTGGTATTTGTTTGATATTGTGACTGCGAATTTATCTTTAATTCCTTGTTCTTTAAGAAACCCTACATTGAAATACTTTCTACCCTTATTCGTTGTAGTATACCTTTTTAGTTTAATTTTAAGTTTGGCTATCAGAAGATGATCTGAAGCTACATCTGCCCCTCTATATACTTTTACATCCTGTAAGGATGACTTAAACTTATTATTAATACATATGTGATCAATTGGATTTTTCGTTCTATGATCTGGTGACACCCATGTAGCTTTATGTATTCTTTTATGTTGGAATATTGTTCCTCCTAGGCTCACTTGATTAAGGGCGCAGAAATTCACAATATAATGAATATAATAATGAATATAGTGAATAATGTATTTTTTTTGCTGTTCCTTTATTATCAGTGTCAATCATTGTCCTTGTCTGGGTCACAAGATAAAAATATTACAACATTGAGATGATGTGCTTGAGAAAAATCTTTCAAAGAAAAAGTTTCAGAGAAATCTTTATTGTCACTACAAGTTTCAGAGAAATCATTATTGTCACTACAAGTTTCAGAAATATCTTTATTGTTACTACAAGTTTCAGAAATATCTTTATTGTTACTACAAGTTTCAGAAATATCTTTATTGCCACTACAAGTTTCAGAAATATCTTTATTGTTACTACAAGTTTCAGAAATATCTTTATTGTTACTACAAGTTTCAGAAATATCTTTATTGTCACTACAAGTTTCAGAAATATCTTTATTGCCACTACAAGTTTCAGAAATATCTTTATTGTTACTACAAGTTTCAGAAATATCTTTATTGTTACTACAAGTTTCAGAAATATCTTTATTGTCACTACAAGTTTCAGAAATATCTTTATTGTTACTACAAGTTCATAATATCTTTATTGTTACTACAAGTTTCAGAAATATCTTTATTGTTACTACAAGTTTCAGAAATATCTTTATTGCCACTACAAGTTTCAGAAATATCTTTATTGTCACTACAAGTTTAAGAAATATCTTTATTGCCACTACAAGTTTCAGAAATATCTTTATTGCCACTACAAGTTTCAGAAATATCTTTATTGTCACTACAAGTTTAAGAAATATCTTTATTGTCACTACAAGTTTCAGAAATATCTTTATTGTTACTACAAGTTTCAGAAATATCTTTATTGTCACTACAAGTTTCAGAAATATCTTTATTGTTACTACAAGTTTCAGAAAAATCTTTATTGCCACAATATATGATAGAACAATTATTATTGATCAGTGCTTATCTTTTAGTAAAAAAAAATTACTGAAACTCTGTCATTCCATAAAAAAAAATAATAATATACCAGACCTCTGAAGCTTTGGTGGAGTTACATTTGTATCATTGTTGTCCTTGACCATCATCATCATCATCATCATTGGGTGCCTTCTCCGCATTGAAGGTTGGCTACCATGGAGCGCAATTCCACTCTGTCTCTTGCTTTGATGGTGCAGATTGTCATAGGCTGACTTTTCCATCTTTTGATGTTATTCGTCCATGTTAGTCTTGGTCTACCTCTGCCTCTTTTACCTTGTATTTTCCCCTCTAATATTACTTTTATTAGACTGTTGTGCCTTGACCATAGCAAGAGAATATAAACAGCTATTTATAAAGTTAACCTGAAAAATGGCTCAGTTGTCATCATAAGAGAAATCAGTATTGTCACTACAAATAACAGAAAAAAACAGTTTTGTCACTTAAAGTGACAGAGTTGGAAATGAAGACAGAAAAAAAATGTGTTAGGTTTAATCTAACAACACATGCTTAGAAAAAAACATCAAATAAAGTTGTTGAACATTATATGTGAGTGTATCCTCACTAACTGCCTCTATGTAGTTATTATAATCTGGCTCAAGGAGGGTTAGGGTTCATCTGAATAAACAATATACACTAACTCTGTCCTCAAAAAGGAAACAACAGGGACAAGAAAAAGAGAGAGACTTTGTGAGACACAAGAAAAAAACTTATAAGAGAGACAAGAACAGTAAGCACTGACTACCCTATTGAGAAGCTTGTCAAAAACAGGGAGTTATGGCAAGGTCTAACGCAAGCCCTGTGTGACTTTTGATGACACTGGCAGGATGATAATGTTATTGCCATGTTTTTCATCTCATCTTGACAGTTTGCTGTGAAGGCCGCATCATTAATCAGAAATGCAGAAACATGCTGTGTCACTCCAGAACCTGGTCTCTGTTCAACACTGAAAAAATCCTAGAATGCTTTCCATACCTTGAAGATGTCTTTGCATGCCTCGTTGGTCAGTATTTATCTTGTGATTATAACCAATGATAACTCTAAAATTGTCTAAATATATTCATTGATACTGTAAATACAATCAGTCACTCATAGCAAGTCATAGAAATGCATTTGAACTGACAAGTATTTAGAAACAGCTTTTTTTAATAAGTTGATGTCTCAATTTGAATTTGTTTCTTGCTATTTTATATTTCTTACGTCTAACAACTTCCACATAATTTATTTTCATTTTTAGGCCACTATAAAAGCTACTTAGTTGAATACAACAAGTTAATATAAAGAGGTTTTTTTCAAAGTTACTAAATTGTAATTTTGATATTATTACTTCACTGTAGAAACACAATCTTAATCATATTCACTCAGTCCTCTTTATGTCCTCAGGCATATAACATCACCACTATTGTCTGTCTTGAGCTTATATTTTAAGTCGACTTCACATTTACCTCTGTTTTTCATCCCCATTCTTCACCATGTCTCTCTTGGTCTTCCTCTTGTTCAGTTGCACTCTGGAGCCCATTGAAGAGCCAGTCTTGGTATATAGCTATATTCAACATTCTGAGCAGATGACCTATCTAGCAGTTTAGAACCTCTGTAATGATGTTGTTAGTGCAGATTTCCTTGTGGAAATCTTTGTTGGATATTATGTTAAACCAAAAAAACACAGTATTCTGTGAACACATTTGTTTTGAAAAGACCTCTAGTTTGAAGCAAATTAATTTGGTAATTTTCCATGATCATGATTAATACTAACTATACTTGACAATTACAGAATTTCTAATCTATTTTTTTATTTGTTATTTTTGCACTTCCAAGCTGAACGCAATCACACAAACTGTTGTGCTGCCTATGATGTCTCAAATGAATGCTTGCCTTTGTGTTCAGGCCATCCACCACCAATGAACAATTCTCTAATTGGCTGCGTTAGGCAGATGGACATAATTGAGGCATGTGTACAGCAGGGATATTGTAAGTGAAGGCCCATAACATTTAATGGAATCTTAATGCTTCTAATATTGCTTTTTCTTTCCTTTGAGTCTTACTTCTTTCTCTCTTTTTTAAATTTATAATTTAAGTAAAGGGTTTAAGAATTTTACTTAAATATCACAAAAATGAGAGGCAACCACATTAAGCGCAGGAGATCATGAGTCGCAGAGGCGGAGAAAACACTACAGGGTGAATGCAACAAGGAGAACATACCTACTGGCAGGAATTGGATAGATGTGCATCACAGGTGTGGGCTAACCAAGATCGTCATACACTTGGACAGGAAATGCAGTGACTGGGCACAGGGTATAACTGAGTCCAAGATCCTGGATGTACTGCAACTTCATGGCTAGATCATCTGCACTGTTGCGCGGGTCACAAGGGGTGTGCAGAGCAGCTGGGGTTTTGTTGTGTATTCTAATGGAAAGTTGATACAGAAAAATGCAGGAGCCTACAAGACTACTACCTCCAGCATATACATAGAGATTGAAGCTGTGACAGAAGCTATCACATAAAAAAAGAAAAAAAAGTAAAGTACCCCCGTCATGCCAAGTGGCAGCATATAGGGAATATGGTGTTAGTGACCAAAATTTTACAGACCTTTGGCACATGATTTTTGGGGTAATGTGGTCGGTATTACGCCCGTGCGACTTTACTTTCCCAGAAAAAAATCCAGTGCCCATTTAAGGCTGGGTGAACCTGGAAGCCATCAGTTGGGATCGAACCCTACCCCTTGTACTTTGTAGTTCATTTCATTAACCACTAAGCTATCATGGCTCCCAAGCTATCACATGGCTGGTTAAAAGACCAAGGAACACATATAGTCATATTGACTGACTCACAAAGCATGCTTTGTTGAATTGATGATAATTGTATCTAGCAGATCATTTTGTAGAGAAACAAGGTAACAAGCAATGGAAAAGGGACTGCAGATCTGACCTCATGAATCAAAGACCAAATGGAAAGCCTCTCCTACCAGGATGAGGTGGTGAGTGCAACAGGTGGAACAGCTGCACCAATTTATTTAAAATGTCCAATGACAGGACAGGCCATGTGAATCAGAGCCACTTTCAGAGCTCTATCCATGGGGAAGGATACCCCAGAACAAAAACCACTGCTGTCTAACTGTTACCATCAGGAAAGGCTATTTGAGAACACCTGGACAGAAACCATGGGCAGGGTGGGCTCAACATCCCTGGCCGGCATCCATCCTATGAGATGGAAAACTCCTATGTCAAACCAAGATCCATTCCACCAAAGATGGAGTGTATCAGCCATGATCCAGGGTTTGGGGAATAATCAGGACACTAACACAAATACTGACCATGCGACCAGCTCATTGTGTGTCATGATGTTGTTCTTACTCCTCCATCATGGTACAAGATAAAGAGTCAAGTTTGCATGATCATGTTGAAGAAGAAGAGGAAGATTAAAACCTCTACAAACATTGAGGAGTTAAAAAAACTTCATTTTGTCATATTCCAGCCATTGGAATAAATTTATGCAAAAAAAAAATAAAATAGCAGTTAATAAAAGCAAATAAATGAATAAATGCTTACAAATTTAAAAAAAGCTACAAATAAGAGAAATAGAATATTGATGACCAAATGACAAGAGCAAGGAGACAAATATTGTGTGAAAAATTTTTGCTTCAAATGTCATTTCTTTGCTAGCTAATAATGGTGCCATTGTTAATAATGGTGCCATCACTAATAATGGTGTCATCACTAATAATGGTGTCATCACTAATAATGATACCATCAGCAAGACAGCAATTGTTTGTATTCATTGTTGCCTCTCCTAGTTTAAAAGTTCTTTTCTACCCAGGTTTGTATCTAGTTTTCCTTCTGTTAGGTAAATTATCCACCAGGGCTAAAGTAGGCATACTCCTCCTGCATGGCTTTTATTGGGTGTACTCTCCAGTCTTGTTTTACGTACATATGCATCCTGATAATAGCCTTAATAAGCTTCTATCTATTGTCCTTTCGAGCCGAAGACGGCACATAGGGCAGAACCACAATCCCAAAAACAGAAACCTTGCATGCCAAAATGGCACATATTGCAGAGATCACTGCTCTAAAATATATGGCTTGTTTCCATAACAATACTTTTTACAATGACAGCTTGTCAAGCCATCGATCAACCTCCTTAGTCGCCTCTTACGACATGCCTGGAAGGTAACAGTGTCACTATTCTTTACCTCCCTTATAATGAGGCCCGGTAACACACGGGGTTAATAAGCTTACAGCTGTAATTTAAATTGTGGTCATCATGTTTTCTGTTTGTGATTCCATTTAACTTTCTTCTCTTTCAGCCACTCTACCTGCTCCTCCAACACAAATTACAATCACAGCTGTAGAAGCTACATCCGCCATAATTGAGTTTGAACCATCGCCGAGTAATGTATTACAGTACAAGGTGGATTTGAGAAAAGGGAATGAAGATGCCCCCTTTGAAGTTTATGTGAGTATCATCAGGCTACATGTCTTTTGTAGAACATTGCATTCACAACATTCCTTCTGAAAGAATCTCTGTTTTCAGCCAGATCTCCCACTTCTTCTGTTGCCATGTTCAAGGCCTCCTTGATGTCTTGAAATCAAATCTCCCTGATTTATCATACAGGAAACATGCCTTCCATCATTGTTCTTTCTAGCCGACTGTGTCTCTTGACATGACCATGTATTTTAATTTTCTCTGTAGAATGGTATTTAAAAGCCAGTTTTTTTTTTTATGTTTGACATTTAACATGTTTTCATTGCTTTTTTTCATTAATAAATGTCTTACCAATTTTTCTGTAGCATTTTATTCTGAATTAATCAATCTTCATCCTTGCTGTTTCCAAGATTGTCCATCATTCACAACCATATGTTGCCATTGGGAAGATACATGTCCTCAGTAATTTTAATTTTACTGTCCAGCTGGTATTGTGCAATATATTCTTCAGGGTGTTTAATTTTGTGTTGCAGTTGCTAGTCTTCTTTTATTCTCTATCTGACAGTCTCCATTGTTAATTACTATAAAAAAAAAAAAAAGGTTAATTACTACAGATCCTAGATATTCATAGTTTGTTACAATTTCAGGTTTTCCACTTTTGATAATGATTTTGGTTGGCTTTTTGCTTTGTCAAAGGACATATCTTGGTTTTCTGTATATTTAGATAAATTGTTTGCTCTTCATTGTGCTTTTTTAACACATTCAGTTATCTCTTTTAATCCTGTTGCACTGTTTGAGAGGAGAACTGCATCATTAGCATATCTGATTTCTGGAATTATGTTGTCATATTTTGTGAAAGAGCCAAACTTCACAAATCTGTCATTGTTTCTGGCATTTCTCATGATGTTCTTAGCATAGATATTGAGCAAGTATGGAGAGAGGATGCCTCACCCTTTTTGTACTTCAAACCAATTTGATGTTTCGCCATTCTATTCTGAATGCTGATGCTGTACATGATATTTAATAAGTTTAGGTGTATTGGGTGTGTTGGAAAGCATATATTTTTCATGATATTCCACAGCTAATGATGTTGTACACAGTAAAAGACCAAAGCCAAAGAAGAGAAAAAAAAAAGAAGAAATGAAATTATCCGTAAGAAATTGCACTACTGGCCATGCCCCAGTACACACCATGTTCTTTAATGGTCAACAGTCAGTACCTCTATGCCCTCACTGCAGCAGACACTTCAGAACTTGAATTTATCCTATCGGCCACTTTCAAACCCACTCTAATGGCAATATGTCTTAAATGACACCAGTGTACAAAAAAAAAAAACACCATATCTTGTACACAAAACAAAATCAAATTAAACTTATAGTTTGACAAAATTATAGGAAACTGTAACAAATGAAGTAACATTTTATTACATGTTTGTCTAATGAACAACTTTGACATCACAAAATTAATTTAAGTATTTAAATTAGACAAAGAGGGCTGTTGAAAATTTACTACAGTCACTACTTTCAATTCATGTGATCTCTAATGATGGTTTGTTTGTTTCATTTTTTTATGTACTTTAAATATGCTCATTTGTACAGCAGCAACAAAATCTTTCTAATTTGTTTGGCTTAGGTCATCCTTCACAGAATTGTTAGGTTTGATTCATCTCTTTCAACTTGGCTTCCATGATTCATCCATCTAGTAATCTTTGTTCATTATCTCCAATACCGGAGTCTGTGTCAAGGAAACTCCTGTAATGTGTTCAGATATACATCCAATATGCATCTCTTTGATGGCATGCATTTTTTGTGTGTGGAGTAAGGGGGGGGGGGGGGGGGGTTTAAGCTACATATTATAAATAATTTAGAGGCATGACGCTGGTTTAGTAACTAAGATAGCTACTTAAGTTTTCATCTCAAATCATTTACATAAGGTTTAGTTTGAAATTCATTTAGTGTTTTTACTGAACTGAAACTAATTCTATCTTTAGCTATCTCTAATCTGTAAATGCCAATTAAATTTGTTCATATCTTGTTAATTATTTTACCTCATTTAGTTACTTCACACATCATCACCATCTATTGCATGTCCTTTGCAGAATGTTTCCCCCATCACAGTATATCTAAAGGAATCTATGTCTTTAGCCAGATCTCCCACACTTCTGATGTCAAGTTCAAGGTCTCTTTTACATCTTGAAACCACCATCTTAATGGTCTGCCAAACTCATCTTCTTGTAATCACGCTTTTCATTACTGTTCCACAGTGAATTTTGATGTGGCCATATCATTTTAATTTCCCTTATTAGATGTTGTTCATAAGCCAGTTCTCTTCATTGTTTAGGCCTTTTAATGTCTTCATTTCTTTATTTTTTTATTATTCAACAAATATTACTTTATGTTTCCATTGATGATGCCCCTACTTAGTTTCCATAATGTTTGAAAGAGTTAAAATAGGAATTGATCGAATATCAATAGTAGCAGATAAAGAAAAATAACTATTATTATATTATTAATTTCAATTTTTGGGTCTTTTGGAGGTGAAGAATTCTGTGTGGCTGAAGAATAAAGGACATATGTACTGTGTAGTCATCATATGACACATACACAGATCATTTATTTCATTCCTGCTAGAAGAAACCTGGATGTACCAGGTATTGGACTCTCGGTTGATGTTAATCTAATCCCCTGCAGTGACAGCTAAGGAAGAAAACACTTGTGCATGCTTTTGTTAACTTTGGTATGTTCCAGCAGATTACATATCTTGTCTCATTCCCAGGGAGGAAGAATCTGAGAATTGTGCCGTTATGTATCCTTTAAAATTATCTCAGATTTAAATTGTGTTTGTTGCTTATTTGTTTTTTTTGTGTTTAAAATTATTAAAACCAACAAAATGGATTTCATTTCTTTTTGTAACCTTTCAATTTATTCAAATGACCTCACATCTGATTTTACTTTACGTTCTGTAAAATAGAGTGGCTGTTGTTGTTCATATATTGCCATCCTTTACAGATGAGTGTTGGAGCTTCTGTGCATGTTGTCCATTTAGATGACCTTAGCCCAAACACTTACTACTGGTTGAGAATTATCTCAGAGAGTTTAAATGCTAGCAGCCTTCCTTCTGAAACTGTGGCATTTTTGACTTACCTGGTGAGTTGTATTGTTTAGAAAATATTGTGGAATACTTTACAAAGTCTTTATGATGCACATATGGTCTTGCTAATGTTTTTTTTAATAAGGTATAAGGTATACATGGAAAACAAACCAGTAGACTAGATCGATCACTTCATCTATTTGGAATTCACATGATCGAGAAGGGATACGAGCAAGAAATTAGAATCAGACTGCTAAAGCAGCAATTCTTCAGAAGCCTTGAAAAGTTGTGGAAATCAAAAACTCATTAGCACAACACAAATTAGCTTTCAAATCAAAGTACTATCAACCCTTACGTATGCGTGTGAAAGCTGAAAACAACAGAGATATGAAACAAAGTTGAAGCATTCGAAACTAAAATTTAAGGAAAATACTTGTATAGAATGGAACGAATTCAAAACAAACGAATTAGAGAAATCGAATCAACCACTAATATCTTCAGTATAAAGAAGACGATGGTCATACGTTGGACATGTGCATGAGAAGAGATAAAAATCGAATAGACAAAGCAAGCCCTCATATGGGAAACAACAGGTAGAGGAAGACCCAGGAGACAATGAGAAGAAATTGATGAGAGAGGCAAGAGCAGCAGGAATCGGCTCCCTCAATGAGATAGAACTGCTTGCACAGAACAGAGACAGATCGCGAGATTTGATAAAATATCTTTAAAAGAAAACTATAGATACAAAATTCATTATAGGAGAAGGTGTATCTTGCTTATCGGTTACGGCTAAGGTCAATAGAAGATAAGTATATCTTCTTTCATTTCTAATTGTTATTTTACTACTCTCAATTTTCTCTCTCTCAATTTTCTCTCTCTAAATCTCTCTAAGCAAATCCCAATTTCATCAGATTTATGTATTCCATATTTTTAATTTTACAATTCTCCTGTCTTTAGTTGTCTTCATTTTGTGTGTGTACTTAACTCATTCCCTAATTTGATTGTTTCAATTATTTATTTCACAGAAGATTATGACAACAACCAGAAAAAGTAACAAATATTCCACAAATATGACAGGTAATTGTGTTTTCTACCCTATCATGAACTTTCATTGTTCCTTTGAATACATTTTTTGCTTTCTCTGTATAGACTACTGGCAACTTCATGTGGCCAATAGGTGCCATATGATTTAAAGTAGTTGTAATATTATATTAATCCAATCCACCTATTATAAACAATGTAAAGTTGTTCTAAAAACTGTTCCAATCACATGACTAATTTTTTGTCATTTTTATTAATTCATTGTCACAAATATTACCTTAAATAACACGAACAGCAGTTATTTTGTATTTTTTAATAGATAATAAATGATAGCATCTTCAGCTATAAATTAAATGATCATAAACATTTATTTGTGATTCAAACATAATGGCATTCACATGTAAGCTTATAGTGAAAAATTGATAAATTATGAAATAAAGTAACTTTTATCATGTTATTCTTGTGTGTTTGAGGGAAAATTTAAATGAAAATTGTATTCTCATTTTGTTGCTATAATTTTTTAAATTCATTACAGCCCTTTTGCCTGCTCCTTTTTTATTGTTCAGACATCTTATACTTGTATAAACCAAAAGAGCAGTTATCCCTGAACATTTGATAAATAAGATATGATTTTAAAATATGAAGAATAATAGATATAGAATTATATTTGGCAGGTTGGAAATTTGTTGAGAAGCAGACTTGTAAAATTGTGGTTTTAGCATGTGTCCACCAAGGATTAACTAAGATCTCCCTTTTGACTGTTGCAGGTTAATAATTTTTTGTTGAGGTATTTTCATTATTTAGGTAGTTCAGTTTGTGCTTCCTGCCTGTGCAAGTGGTTTCTATCAATGTAGATTTTTATATAAAGCCCATAGCAAAAATAAACACATTCTGATTACAAAATCTGGCTCAGTGGTGACAACACAGCCTATGTAATTCTGTGGAAAATAACCGCTTCTATTTAGTTTAGTTTTAACAATATTTTATTCAGCTTTCTTCTTTACAACTTGATAGGCTTGAATGCTATTTGGTGTGAAATATAAAATGTTCAGTAACACAGGAAATGTTTTTATTAATGAAGTAGCATTTGTTTTCAGAGCATTCTTCTTCTTCTTAGCATTCACCCATTAAGTGGATGGAATACAATGTGTCACTAGCTTATAGCATGTATGTGCATTCTTAGCATTCACCCATTAAGTGGATGGGAATGCAATGTACAGTCGAACCTGGTCTTAGGACCACCTGTTTTAAAGCGTTTCCCTGGTTATAGGACCGGGTCTACAATTTCCCCGAGTTTTTTACTATATGCTAACACTGATTACGGCGCTCACCGTATGACGCGACAGAGACCAGGCTAATTAACCGCCGCCAATGTTATTTATCCCGTTTACGACACGCGGGTAATCCGAGATAACGATACACTGACCAGCCAGTCCTTCTCCGTCTCGCTGGGAGCCATTAAACGATCGACACAGGTGTCTACAGGTGTCGAGGTTTTCCCGTATTTAGTGAGTCCCAGATTACAGTGGGACGTGTTACGTTTATCAGTCAATACTGGTGTGAGAAAAACGGCAGACACAGATCTATGATTCGTGAAGGGACATCACTTCGCGGTTCCGTCTAGACCAGAGTAGACCATTGCGTGGCCCGTATAAATTACAGGAATTAACTAAAGAATTAGTTATTGCCCGCTTAGAGTGTATTCACGTACATGTACAGTATCTCAGTGAATTATTTTTGTGGATTTAAAAGTTTACACACAATATAGGAAATGCCAGTGTCAAAAGTGTAAAACCAAAAGCATTAACGCTGGGAGAACGAATATCAGTGATTCGACAAAATATTTTTGTGTGTTTAACTATCGTGTTTTATGAAAAGTTGTCCACCAGTGGCTATTGTAGACCGACATGTGCACTATGTTCTACTCATGGATTACGCTGATTTGCAGGTTAGTTTTCATAGTGCTTAGGATAAATTTTTTTATATCGCTCTATTTATTATGTGAAACCTGTGAGGCAGGACCACCTGTCCTATGGGACCAGATTTGAAAGTCCCGTGAATGGTCGCCTTAGACAGGTTCGACTGTATCATAATTATATAAATGTATATAGTTATACAATCATTTGGTAGCAATTTTAAAATGAATATTGAAACAGCTCGTCGCATAACTGGTCAGGCTGTTTGAAAGTCACCAACTTTGACATGAGCACTGCTTTCTTTGAATTATCAACATTGATGTCAAAACGTGTAAGCAGAACGGGTAACAAGCTCTTTGGAAACACAAACGTGTGCAAGACCTGTCTGCTCAGAACTCGTCTTAAACGTCATGACTGTGACAGGGCACTCTTTGAGATAGAACATGAGACCACACAAGGTAGGTGTAGCTACACCAATTCTGATGGTGTTTCTCTCATCGTTGGTGGTGGATCAAAAGGAATTGAAGCCAACGGTAACAACATAAACAATTAGTGATATGCGAATGACACAGTCTTAATAGCATAGACAGAGAATGAACTACAAGAAATGATAGACATAATAGTAAATAAAGCAATAAGAAAAGTCTCAGTCTGAATAGTAAAACAACAGAAGTAATCATCATATCGAAAACAAGATGGGACGCACCAAGTTGGACGCGTTCAAGCCATGGTTAACACAATAAGACAGATGTCGGCACGAACATTTCGGACCCCAGTGTCAGTACTTGGATCTCGTTTACAAATACGCCCAAAAAATCTGAACATACTTTCCTGTTTGATAGCAACGACACCACATGTAATCCGGACGCAGATTATACATCAGTTGACTTCATGTGAGAGTCTGGAATCCTTCTCTGATTGAGTCCTGATCGCAGAGAGAGAGAGAGAGAGAGAGAAGAGAGAGAGAGAGACAGAGAGAGAGAGAGAGTGAAAGAGATATGAAGAAACAATCATGCAGCATACAAATAAACAGGACAAATCTGAAACAAGTGCAAAGCGTCAAATACTTGGGCACAATAATAACAACAGATGGAAGATGCACCACAAAAATAAAAAGCAGATAGCTCAGCCAAATAGCATTTCAGAAAATGAAAAACGTGTTATACAAGTTTATGTCAATATAAGTGAGAAAGAGAGTTCAGTGTGATATATAGAGCCAATTGCGGCCTATTGGAGCGAATCATGGACAGTAGACAAACAAATGAAAAGACGATTAGAGGCCACAGAGATGAGATTTCTCACAAGAATGTTGAAAGTTCCCTGGACGCTAAATAGACCAATGAGGAAGTTCTCAAAGAGGCCACACAAAAAGGGAGCTCTAAAATCATCAGAAAGACACAATCAATATTTGGGGCACATTATGAGACAAGGAAAGTTGGAATTCTTGGTTACAACTGGCAAAATAGAGGGAAAGAGAGACGTGGATGACAAAGAGAGAAGTACTGAATAGCTTGGTGATGTGGCATGGGAAACAGCCAACAACAAAATCGATACGATGCAGAGTAGATAGAAGATTGTGGAGGGACATGATCGCCTAGGCCAACCGCATGGCATATGATGATGATTGACATATATCAAGGTCACTCCCCGTGTCAGATATTGTTACAGATAACAGTGAGTACATTTATCCCTGCCAGATCTAGTTACAGATAACAGTGGGTACATTTATCAAGGTTACTCCCCCTGCCAGATCTTCTTACAGAAAACAGTGAGTACATTTATCAAGGTCACACCCCTGTCAGATCTTCTTACAGATACAGTGAGTACATTTATCAAGGTCACTCACCCTGTCAGATTTTGTTACAGATAAGAGTAAGCACATTTATCAAGGTCACTCACCCTGACAGATATTGTTACAGATAACAGTTATGTAACAAGATAAACCAAATATTGGGACAGCTAGTTCCCATACTTTAACACAAGGCAATAGACATTTGATGTAACAAGACAAACCAAATATTGGGACAGCTAACCCCTATACTTCAGCACAAGTCAGTAGGCATTTGATGTAACAAGAAAACCAAATGTGGGAAATTTAGCCCCTAAACTTCAGCACAAGACAGTAGACATTGAAGTAACAAGATAAACCAAATGTTCGGACATTTAGCCCCTATAGTTAAACACAAGACATTAGATATTCAATGTAACAAGGTAAACCAAATATAGGGACAGCTAGTTCCGGTACTTCAATACAAGACAGTAGACATTCGATGTAACAAGACAAACCTAATATTGGACAGCTAGACCTATACTTCAAAACAAGACAGTAGAGATTCGATGTAACAAGAGAAAACAAATATTGGGACAGCTAGCCCTATACTTCATCACAAGATAGTAGAAATTTGATGTAACAAGATAACCAAATATTGGGACAGCTAGCCCTATACTTCAAACAAGACAACAGACATTCCATGTAACAAGACAAACTAAATATTGGGACAGCTATTTCAGGTAGTTCAACACAAGACAGTAGAAATTTGATGTAACAAGATAAACCAAATATTAGGAAATTGAGCCCCTATACTTCAGCACAAAGCAGTAGGCATTCGATGTAACAAGGTAAACCAAATATTGGGACAGCTAGACCTATACTTCAACACAAGACAGTAGACATTTGATGTAACAAGATAAACCAAATATTAGGAAATTGAGCCCCATACTTCAACACAAGACAGTAGATATTCGATGTAACAAGGTAAACCAAATATTGGGACAGCTAGACCCTATACTCAACACAAGACAGTATAAATTTGATGTAACAAGATAAACCAAATATTAGGAAATTTAGCCCCTATACTTCAGCACAAATCAGTAGGTATTCGATGTAACAAGGTAAACCAAATATTGGGACAGCTAGACCCTATACTTCATCACAAGACAGTAGACATTTGATGTAACAAGATAAACAAATATTAGGAAATGAGCCCCTATACTTCAACACAAGACAGTAGATATTCGATGTAACAAGGTAAACCAAATATTGGGACAGCTAGACCCTATACTTCAACACAAGACAGTAGAAATTTGATGTAACAAAATAAACCAAATATTAGGAAATTTAGCCCCTATACTTCAACACAAGACAGTAGATATTCGATGTAACAAGGTAAACAAATATTGGGACAGCTAGCCCTATACTTCAACCAAGACAGTAGAAATTTGATGTAACAAGATAAACCAATATTAGGAAATTTAGCCCCTATACTTCAACACAAAGCAGTAGGTATTCGATGTAACAAGACAAGCTATATGTTGGAAATTAGTCCCTATACTTCAACACAAGACAGTGGACATTCGATGTAACAAGACAGTAGACATTCGATGTAACAAGACAGTAGACATTCGATGTAACAAGACAGTAGACATTCGATGTAACAAGACAGTAGACATTCGATGTAACAAGACAGTAGACATTCGATGTAACAAGACAGTAGACATTCGATTGTAGCAAGACAGTAGACATTGATGTAACAAGACAGTAGACATTCGATGCAACAAGACAAAATAAATAGTGGGATAGCTAGTTCCGGTACTTCAACACAAGACAGTAGAATTCGATGTAACAAGACAGTAGACATTTGATGTAACAAGACAAAATAAATAGTGGGATAGCTAGTTCCGGTACTTCAACACAAGACAGTAGACATTGATGCAACAAAATAAACAAATATTGGGACAGCTAGCCTATATACTTCATCACAAGACAGTAGACATTTTGATGTAACAAGATAACCCCAGTATTGGGACAGCTAACCCGTATACTTCAGCACAAGTCAGTAGGCATTTGATGTAACAAGACAAACAAAATATTGGGACAGCTAGCTCCAATACTTCAGCACAAGACAGTAGACATTCGATGTAACAAGACAAACCAAATATTGGGACAGCTAGTTCAGGTACTTCAACAAAAGACAGTAGACATTTGATGGGACAAGACAAACGAAATATTGGGACAGCTAGCCACTATAATTCAACACAAGACAGTAGACATTCGATGTAACAAGATAAACCAAATATTGGTACAGCTAGCCACTATAATTCAACACAAGACAGTACACATTGGATGTAACAATACTAACTAAATATTGGGACAGCTAGTCCCTTTACTTTAACAGAAGGCAGTAGACATTTGATGTAACAAGACAAACCAAATATTGGGACAGCTGGCCTCTATACTTCAACACAAGACAGTAGACATTTGATGTAACAAGACAAACCAAATATTGGGACAGCTAGTCCCCATACTTTAACACAAGGCAGTAGACATTTGATGTAACAAGACAAACCAAATATTGGGACAGCTAGCCTCTATACTTCAAAACAAGACATCACCTATCATATCTGTAAGACGACTCCAAAGAAGGGCATGGACATTTACAGCACGCT
>JAVIAB010000073.1:30897610-30951186 GCA_032433765.1 Megaustenia siamemsis | reverse complement strand
GAAAACATCTGTTAATTATGAAAGTTGGAAGAAAATTGTGAAGTCATTGTTGAGAGTGCTCCAGCAACCATCACCGGTTATGGGACTAATGATGGAAATTGCCAAAGAAAACATGAAGGATCAGAAGAGATCATAGCACAGTTTCTTGACTATCACACATAATAAATACTTTATAATGATTTAAGTTCAAAAACAAATGAGGAAATTAGAGAAATCACCAATCAACCACTAATATCTTCAGTAATCAAGAAAAGACGATGGTCATATGTTGGGCATGTGATGAGGAGAGATAATAACCGAATAGCAAAGCAAGCCTCTTGTGGGAAACAACAAGTAAAGGAAAAGAGGTCAACCAGAGAGACACTGAGAAGAACATTGATCAGAGAGGCAAGAGCAGCAGGAATCGGCTCCCTCAATGTGATAAGAGTTGCTTGCACAGAACAGCGACAAATGGCGAGATTTGATGAAAGATCTTTATAAGGATTGAAAACTGCGAGAATAAAAATTTAGATATGAGAAAGAGCATCTGGGTCTTTGCCCTATGGGCCGCTATGGCTTGAAAGGTCAATAGATAAATAGAATGATTTAACCATAATCTAAATACAAAACAGTTCAGAGTGCCAGTTATCCACACAAATACTATAAACTTGTTAACCACCATATTTTTAAAATACTTTTATGAAACTGTTGACCTCCATTTATTTTTTTACTTCAAAAGTATCTCTTGTTCCCCAAAGCAAGAAAAACACAATCAAAATGGAACAAAAACAAAAATGTACAAAGGCTTCACTTACTTAGCAGTTGGCTAAAGTGCAGAAATACAATGACTGTTGAATAAGCGAGAAACCAATCAATCACCAGTAAAGTAATTTGTAACATAATCTTATTCTTAATAAAAGAAATTGTAATATAACCCATCTTAGAAATTAAGTAGTGTAGGTGTAGAACCAGCACAGTGCAAGTTATGAATTCTATTGATGTAAAAATATATATTAATTATACAAGTGTTGAACAGTTGTTGAATTGAGAATGTAAAACAGATAGAACTACAATTTGAGATTTCAAAATGTTTCTCCTTTGGCTGAATAATACGTTAATACAAGTACATCTTTAAGGAGCGCTTGACTTATTTATAAGTTATTACATCTATAAAGAGCGCTTGACTTATTTATAAGTTATTAAATCTTTAAGGGGCACTTGACTTATTTATAAGTTATTACATCTTTAAGGAGTGCTTGACTTATTTATAAGCTATTACATCTTTAAGAGTGTTTGACTTACCTATAAGTTATTACATCTTTAAGGAGCGCTTGACTTATTTATAAGTTATTACATCTTTAAGGAGTGCTTTGACTTATTTATAAGTTATTTACATCTTTAAGGAGTGCTTGACTTATTTATAAGTTATTACATCTTTAAGGAGTGCTTTGACTTATTTATAAGTTATTACATCTTTAAGGAGTTTGCTTCACTTATTTATAAAGTTATTACATCTTTAAGGAGCACTTGAATATTTATAAGTTATTACATCTTTAAGAGTGTTTGACTTACCTATAAGTTATTACATCTTTAAGAGTGTTTTACTTACCTATAAGTTATTACATCTTTAAGAGTGTTTACTTACCTTATAAGTTATTACATATCTTTAAGGAGTGTTTTACTTACTTATAAGTTATTGCATCTTTAAGGAGTGTTTGACTTACTTATAAGTTATTACATCTTTAAGAGTGTTTGACTTACCTATAAGTTATTACATCTTTAAGAGTATTTGACTTACCTATAAGTTACTACATCTTTAGGAGTTTTGACTTACCTATAAGTTATTACATCTTTAAGGAGTGTTTGACTTACCTATAAGTTACTACATCTTTAAGAGTGTTTGACTTACTTATAAGTTATTACATCTTTAAGGAGTGTTTGACTTACTTATAAGTTATTACATCTTTAAGAGTATTTGACTTACTATAAGTTACTACATCTTAAGAGTGTTTGACTTACCTATAAGTTATTACATCTTTAAGGAGTGTTTGACTTACCTATAAGTTATTACATCTTTAAGAGTGTTTGACTTACTATAAGTTATTACATCTTTAAGGAGTGTTTGACTTACTTATAAGTTATTACATATTTAAGGAGTGTTTGACTTACCTTATAAGTTATTACATCTTTAAGGAGTGTTGACTTACTTATTAAGTTATTACATCTTTAAGAATGTTTGACTTACCTATAAGTTATGACATCTTTAAGGAGTGTTTGACCTACCTATAAGTTATTACATCTTTAAGGAGTGTTTGACTTACTTATACGTTATTACATCTTTAAGGAGTGTTTGACCTACCTATAAGTTATTACATCTTTAAGAGTGTTTGACTTACTTATAAGTTATTACATCTTTAAGAGTGTTTGACTTACTTATAAGTTATTACATCTTTAATGAGTGTTTGACTTATTTATAAATTAATACATCTTTAAGAGTGTTTGACTACCTATAAGTTATTACATCTTTAGGGAGTGTTTGACCTACCTATAAGTTATTACATCTTTAAGAGTGTTTGACTTACCTATAAGTTATTACATATTTAAGAGTGCTTGACCTACCTATAAGTTATTACATCTTTAAGAGTGTTTGACTTACCTATAAGTTATTACATCTTTAAGAGTGTTTGACTTCCTACCTATAAGTTATTACATCTTTAAGGAGTGTTTGACCTACCAATAAGTTATTACATCTTTAAGAGTGTTTGATTTACCTGTAAGTTATTACATCTTTAATGAGTGTTTGACTTTATTATAAGTTATTACATCTTTAAGAGTGTTTGACTTATTTATAAGTTATGACATTTTTAAGGAGTGTTTGACTTACCTATAAGTTATTACATCTTTAAGGAGTGTTTGACTTACTTATTAAGTTATTACATCTTTAAGAGTGTTTGACTTACCTATAAGTTATTACATCTTTAAGAGTGTTTGACTTACCTATAAGTTATTACATATTTATAGTGCTTGACCTACCTATAAGTTATTACATCTTTAAGAGTGTTTGACTTACCTATAAGTTATTACATCTTTAAGAGTGTTTGACTGACCTTATAAGTTATTACATCTTTAAGGAGTGTTTGACCTACCAATAAATTATTACATCTTTAAGGAGTGTTTGATTTACCTATAAGTTATTAAATCTTTAATGAGTGTTTGACTTTATTATAAGTTATTACATCTTTAAGAGTGTTTGACTTACTTATAAGTTATTACATCTTTAAGAGTGTTTGACTTATTTATAAGTTATGACATTTTTAAGGAGTGTTTGACTTATCTATAAGTTATTACATCTTTAAGGAGTGTTTGACTTACCTATAAATTATTACATCTTTAAGAGTGTTTGACTTACCTATAAGCTATTACATCTTTAAGAGTCTTTGACTTACTTATAAGTTATTACATCTTTAAGAGTGTTTGACTTACTTATAAGTTATTACATCTTTAATGAGTGTTTGACTTACCTATAAGTTATTACATCTTTAAGGAGTGTTTGATTTACCTATAAGTTATTACATCTTTAAGAGTGTTTGACTTACTTATACGTTATTACATCTTTAAGGAGTGTTTGACTTACTTATAAGTTATTACATCTTTAGGAGTGTTACTAGTAGATACTCTTGACTAATTGTCTATTTATAACTATTTATTCCATTACAACAGCATTACTTCCCAGTGAACCCACAGATTTCAAAGCTATGACATTACACAATGGAACTGGAGTTTCTATTTTGGTGAAGTGGGATCAGCCAAAAAGGAACCCTGAAACAGTCACTGGTTACAAAATCATGTTCAAGCCAAGGACCCAGACATCTTATAACTTTGTTAGTTGTCACCATCATCATCATCTTCATCATCATCATCATCTCTTTAACATCTTCTGAAACACACAACGTTAAATAAGCAATTGCCAGCTGTTTCATTCTCTTCAGCCTTTCCAGTTCTTTTCATATCCCCTTTGTCTGTCCTATATTTGTTTTTTTTTACCCTCTTTTTCATGCCTTTTCTCAGTCTTCCTATTTTCTCTCTTGTATTCTTTTGTTCATTTAAGACCAAGACCCTTCTTGTAATGCTTTAAGCTGGTTTAAAAACTGTACATCTTTACTAACACCAGCATCTTCATTACAATTCTCTAGCTACCTGCATCTAGTTTATTCTTTCTGCTAAGTTTGAATGGCCAACAATTATTTTTTAAATGACATCTGACAGAAAGTGGAACAATTAATGAAATATATGATCAGATCAGATGTCTAGAATAAAAAATTATATACAAATACATCAATAAGTCATTAATATATAATCTTTGCATTAAGAATCTGATATAATTAACTTTAGCACAATTTGTTGGTGTAATGTGGTAAGTACTACATCAGTTCTGTAATTCTTTCCCATAAAAATCCATTTAAACATTTAAAGCTGGGTGAACCTTGAAGCCTTTGATTGTCCTTAGTGGATCAGATAACTACCACTACTCTACTGTAGCTTCCATAGCAATATTATTATTTTTCCATTTAATATGCCTACATTTTATTATACTTACATTTTAATATAATTACATTTTAAGTTACTTACATCTTAATATCTTGATCCTTCCTACGCTGTTAGATGTCTCATAGGGGCTGTAGTGTTTTTCGTCATCCATCTCTATCCTAGACAAGATGTTTGATCTTTGTAATGTCTCCCAGCTCTGCTTCTCTTATAAGCGTTCTTTTCTGTGTCTCTCTGGGTCTTCCTCTTTTTCATATCCTATTTCCAATAGAAGAGCTTTACTTTCCTTTTCACTTTCATTTTCACTTTCCCTAACTCTTTTAGTTTAAAAACAGACTATATCAAAGATTATACATATTAATGACTTATCTTAATAAAGTAAAGTACCCCTGTCACACCAAGTGGTGTATAGTGAATATGGTGTTAGTGACCATAAATTTTACACACCTTCACACATGATTTGGGTAATGTGGTCGGTATTACGCCCGTGCCGCTTTACTTTCCCAGAAAAAAATCTGGTTCCCATTAAAGACTGGGTGAACTGGAAGCCGTTGGTTGGGATCGAACCCTACCTCTTGTCCTTTGTAGTCAGTTCACTAACCACTGAGCTATCACGGCTCCCGACTTATCTTAATAACAACTTAAAATACTTACATTAAAAAAATACTTTGACATTTTTAAACTATACATCTGAATCGAGTATTGCTAGGAGCAAGCTCTTCAGTCCATCTGAGAGTATACACCTGAAATATGTGTAACCAGTAAGCTATATAAACTATCATCATGCACACCTTTGTACCTTCAGCTGAAATAGACTGAGCATCTAGGAGTCTGTAGAGTATGCAGCAATGTCATTTTTTAATTGGTAATGAGTGTGCTATGACTAAACTTAGATGATGTAGATGAAAGATTGTGAATAATAGTCACCTGGTACAGTCGAACCTGTCTAAGGCGACCATTCACGGGACTTTCAAAAACTGGTCCCATAGGACAGGTGGTCCTCCTCACAGGTTTCACATAATAAATAGAGCGATAAAAAAAAATTTTATCCTAAGCACTATGAAAACTAACCTGCAAATCAGCGTAATCCATGAGTAGAACATAGTGCACATGTCGGTCTACAATAGCCACTGGTTGGACACTTTTCATAAAACACGATAGTTAAAACACACAAAAATATTTTGTCGAATCACTGATATTCGTTCTTCCAGCGTTAATGCTTTTGGTTTTACACTTTTGACACTGGCCATTTCCTATATTGTGTGTAACACTTTTAAAATCCACAAAAATAATTCACTGAGATACTGTACATGTACGTGAATACACTCTAAGCGGGCAATGACTAATTCTTTAGTTAATTCCTGTAATTTATACGGGCCACGCAATGGTCTACTCTGGTCTAGACGGAACCGCGAAGTGATGTCACTTCACGAATCATAGATCTGTGTCTGCCGTGTTTCTCACACCAGTATTGACTGATAAACGTAACATGTCCCACTGTAATCTGGGACTCACTAAATACGGGAAAACTTCGACACCTGTAGACACCTGTGTCGATCGTTTATGGCTCCCAGCGAGACGGAGGACTGGCTGGTCAGTGTATCTCGGATTAACCCGCGTGTCGTAAACGGGATAAATAACATTGGCGGCGTTAATTAGCCTGGTCTCTGGTCGCGTCATACGGTGAGCGCTGTAATCAGTGTTAGCATATAGTAAAAAACTCGGGGAAATTGTAGACCCGGTCCTATAACCAGGGAAACGCTTTAAACAGGTGGTCCTAAGACCAGGTTCGACTGTAGTTACAACAATCTGCAGCATAACTAATTTCTATCTATTTGGTTATCCTTAAATCTAATAACATTGAATATAACACTAAATGTTACAGTTTAATCACTACATCATATATCAATCAGGAGAATGATTTTTTCCATTCTACATACCATATACACATACACATATAGCCACAATAACATTGAATATAACACTAAATGTTCAGTTTTCCAATCACTACATCATATATCAATCAGGATGTAAGATTTTTCCTCCCATTCTCATACCATATACACATACACATATAGCCACAAATACGTACATTTTAATTATATTCCATTCAAAATTACTGGAAACTAAAAAAAAAGTAAAGACCCCCCGTCACGCCAAGTGGCGCTATAGGAAATATGTGTTAGTGACCCTATATTTTACAGACCTTCAGCACATGATTTTTGGGGTAATGTGGTCGGTATTACTGCTTTTACCTTCCCAGAAAAAAATCCGGTACCCATTTAAGGCTGGGTGAACCCGGAGCCGTCGGTTGGGATCGAACCCTACCCCTTGTCCGTAGTAGTCCAGTTCACTAACCACTGAGCTATCGCGGCTCCTACTAATTTTAGGGAATTAGTAAAACCCAGGTGTCCCGCCAGGATTACGAACCCGGCTGTGGTAAGCCAACCGACTGGAAACTCTAGCTTAGAGATAATTAAAATGTCTTTAAAAAAGGAAAGAAAGTACATATTTCTGTAAATGAATTATTAATTTAGGAAAAATTACTAATATTTTATATTTCAGATAGTGATAAAGGATGTAGATACTCGTACCTATTTACTGAATGGGAATACACTTACCTTTCAACTTGATATGGACTACAAAGTTCATGTCTCTGCTCTGGCAGAACATGGTGTCAGTTTTGGCTCTGTAGAAGTGGATATTTACTTTCCTCCTTGTAAGTTACTACCTGTGACTACTAACCCATTAAATTATAGTCATTTCCTTATTAAGATGTAGCAAATGCATTAAAAGCAGTCAGGAACTCATAGCCCACTGCTAGCACCAGGATCAGTGAATCAGAGTTGATTGAGATTTTACACTATCATCATGCGAGATGGTTCCTGAAAAGAGTAACTAGTATGGTCAGACAAATAGGAAAAAATGAAAAGAGAAACCCAGATGCCATAAAATGCTAAATGTAGATTTGTCCTGGCAAAAATTGCAGCTTTGTTTATTTTAGTCAACTGATCATTCTCATTAACTCAAATGTTAAGTTGGTCCTATTATGGCTGCGAAACATGGAGAAAACAAAAATTGACAATCATGAAGATACAGACTTTCATTAATGGATGCTTATGCAGAATAAAAGGATGGAAATGGCAGGACATAATCACTAACATAGAATTATGGAAATGTCAAATATTAATGGATAAAGAGATACAGCGAAGTTGATGGCGCTGGATAGGACACACACTGTGGAAGCCAACTGAGAGTATTACACAGCAGGCCCGTTTTTGGAATCCCTAGGGGAAAAGACAAAGAGGAATACCAAAGAATTCTTGGAGAAGACAGAAGCAGAGATGAAGATGATGGGGAAGATATGGAATGATCTTAAAAGAATGGCAAAAAACAGAACAACTTGGAAAGTGTTTGTTGAAGACCTATGCTCCACAGGGAGCTAAAAAGGTAGAAGAAGAAGATCATTCTCATTGCACATTGGAAACTTTCATAAGTGCTCAGATCTCCACAGGATGCCCCCCAGTGTGTGGAGATGGACAATTCATGTGTTTTATTAATTTATTATTCTTCTGTATATTCCTACATATTGCTTCTTTCTGGCATCTCTAGTTTTGACCTGATGTCCATACAGTCTGGACATGGTTATAGATTTGTTGTGATCATTGGTTGAATCATTAGCTCACCATGCATCACTTAAGGCATTCAGAATATCAGCCTAGAAAAGTGGTAGCTTCATTTAACCTACATCACAATGCAGCTTACTTAAGTTTGAATTTGGATAAGACAAAGTAGCAGTCATCAGGGTGGATTATACAGAGCAGCAGTCATCAGGGTGGATAGCATATAACAGCAGTCATCAGAGTAGATGACACAGAGCAGCAGTCATCAGGGTAGAGGACACAGAGCAGCAGTCATCAGGGTATATGACACAGAGCAGCAGTCATCTGTGTAGATGACACATGGACACATAGGAGAATGTACAATCCATCCCTCAAGCTTTAAAATACTTCTCTAGGGTATCATTTAATAAAACAGTTGAGTCTTTCATCTGGACTGGCCTCACAGCAGTCGGGGCATTTCAATATCCACTCTGCTGCCTATTCCAGCAATCATGAAAGTATTTATAAGTTATAGTTGTGAAAGGTTAATAGAAACAGTTATAGAATCTCTCTCTCTCTCTGCGTTCAGGACTCAATCAGAGTAAGGATTCCAGACTCTCATATGAAGTCAGCTGTCAGGCTAAGTGTGTTGATCGCCCCCACAGACAGAACATCATTATTAGAGTCTGTCAGATCCACTCTGACTGAACACCCGTTAATACGTTGCACTGTGTTCTGCGCCAGTGGCCCAGTGCATCCGATTAATTATAATTAGTTATAGAATGAGGGGGACAGAATTTTGTAATACCTTGTGCTGCAAAGAAACCAATATATTATTCATATCAAAGCAAGGAAATGCCTTAAAATATTTTCCTTAGCTTTGCCGCATTAAATATTTATTTACTATCATAATCATTAATTATGTCTTTTTCCTAAATTTATTTCAGCTACACTTCCTGACAATTTGAATAATGATATTAAAAGTAAGTGATTCTGTCTTTTACATTTAGTGATTTATATTATTATTATCTGCTCATTAACACTTCTGTTTGGAAATGCTATATTTATTCAACATTCATGTATGGTGCAGAAACATGTACACAAATAAGAAAACAGAGCAGAATACTGAAGCCTTTGAAATATGTATCTATAGAAAAATGGGGAGAATTAGGTGAAAGAAAAAGAAGACGAACAAGGAGTTCTGAATCAGCTGAAATTGAAAAAAGTACTAATTAACTCAGTATGAAAAAGACAACATAAATTTTTCGGGCATGAGAAGAGATATAATACACTTCTAAAAGTCATCTTGGAAGAGAAGGTACAAGGTAGATGTGGCAGAGGCAGACCAAGACTGAAGTGGACTGATAACATCAAAAGTGGGACAGGTGTATATATGACAATGTGTACCATAAAAACAAGAAACAGAGTAAAATGGTGCTCTATGGTAGCCAACCTTGATGCTTAGACAACTGGTTTGTTGTGATAATGGCAATGAAGATTATTACTTACATAGTCTTTGCTATACTCCCTGGCACACAAGGCTAAAACTAAAGACCCCGATGTTGTTTGTCTTGAGCCAGTCATGTATCCCTATGCCACATGAAGTTGTTTTTCTTCAGTTCTCAATTAACACCATGAATTTTTTGGTTTCATTTTGTTTTTGTGCCACATAGGGTCCAGTAAAGGGCTACTCTTGGTATAGTTGTCTAAGACATTCTGAGAACATGATCTATCCATTGCCATTTTCTCTTGAGGATCTTATTTGTGATTTCATTAGTGCATGTACTTATGAAGATCTTTGTTGGATATAATGTGGGCCTGAAAACACTTAATATTCTGTAAAGATTTCTCAATGAATATTCACAACTAAAGCAACTGCTTAAACACATCTGTTGACTATCTGTTTCTATTAAATGTCTGACAAAAATGTAATGTAGTCATTTATATACTTTTTTAATTTCTACAATTGTCCATTCTGTCTCTTGAAGTGTGTTAGAAGAAATTCACATACATATTTCTGTCTATTGTCCATTCTGTCTCTTGAAGTGTGTTAGAAGAAATTCACATACATATTTCTATCTATTGTCCACTCTGTCTCTTGAAGTGTGTTAGAAGAAATTCACATACATATTTCTATCTATTGTCCATTCTGTCTCTTTAAGTGTGTTAGAAGAAATTCACATACATGTATCTGTCTATTGTCCATTCTGTCTCTTTAAGTGTGTTAGAAGAAATTCACATACATATTTCTGTCTATTGTCCATTCTGTCTCTTGAAGTGTGTTAGAAGAAATTCACATACATATTTCTATCTATTGTCCATTCTGTCTCTTGAAGTGTGTTAGAAGAAATTCACATACATGTATCTGTCTATTGTCCATTCTGTCTCTTTAAGTGTGTTAGAAGAAATTCACATACATATATCTGTCTATTGTCCATTCTGTCTCTTTAAGTGTGTTAGAAGAAATTCACATACATATATCTGTCTATTGTCCATTCTGTCTCTTGAAGTGTGTTAGAAGAAATTCACATACATATATCTGTCTATTGTCCATTCTGTCTCTTGAAGTGTGTTAGAAGAAATTCACATACGTATATCTGTCTATTGTCCATTCTGTCTCTTGAAGTGTGTTAGAAGAAATTCACATACATATATCTGTCTATTGTGAACCAGGAAGCCGTCGGTTGGGATCGAACCCTACCTCTTGTCCTTTGTAGTCCAGTCCAACCACTGAGCTATCGCGGCTACATGCATAAGTAATGATGGATAAAACATTTGATTTGAAAATCTTGAACTGTGTTTTTTTGTTTAGTAATTTTGATTTCCATATTTTATAACTGTTTCTGAAAGTCAGTGATGCCTTTGCTATTCTGATCCTAATATACAAGATATTCTAATATATGTACTGATTCTAATATACAAGATATTCTAATATATGTACTGATTCTAATATACAAGATATTCTAATATATGTACTGATTCTAATATACAAGATATTCTAATATATGTACTGATTCTAATATACAATGAAATACATATTCTGATTCTTATACATATTTCCTTTGCATATATTTTACAATATGTTATACAATATATATATACAATATATTTACAATATCTTTTAAAATATTGTTTTATCATTTTGATGATTCTGCAACAATTCTCCAATCTGCTGTCTGAAATTCAGGTCTTCTAGAAGTGTTTTTGTTTATATTTCTTTTAACTGCATCATATAATTTTCTCTTGTTCTCTCATGCACTTTTACTTTATAAGAATATGAAGAAAAAATAATTTGGTGCGGTATTTTTTAGTTATGAATTTTGCTGATTATTTAATTGCTAAATAAAACAAAATATGAAAATTAGCATCTTCATGACAGAAATAAAGAAAAAAGTAGATTGCGCAACCCATTCATGTGAATGGTACCCAGCTTTAACAGGTCTCAGAGAATGGTACCAAGCTTTAACTGGTCTCAGAGAATGGTACCAAGCTTTAACAGGTCTCAGAGAATGGTACCAAACTTTAACTGGTCTCAGAGAATGGTACCAAGCTTTAACAGGTCTCAGAGAAAGGTACCAAGCTTTAACAGGTCTCAGAGAATGGTACCAAGCATTAACTGGTCTCAGAGAATGGTACCAAGCTTTAACAGGTCTCAGAGAATGGTACCAAGCTTTAACAGGTCTCAGAGAATGGTACCAAGCTTTAACTGGTCTCAGAGAATGGTACCAAGCTTTAACAGGTCTCAGAGAATGGTACCAAGCTTTAACAGGTCTCAGATAATGGTATCAAGCTTTAATTTGTTCTCAGAGAATGGTACCAAGCTTTAACTGGTCTCAGAGAATGGTATTAAGCTTTACTGGTCTCAGAGAATGGTACCAAGCTTTAACTGGTCTCAGAGGATGGTACCAAGCTTTAACAGGTCTCAGATAATGGTACCAAGCTTTAATTGGTCTCAGAGAATGGTACCAAGTTTTAATTGGTCTCAGAGAATGGTACCAAGCTTTAATTGGTCTCAGATTATGGTACCAAGCTTTAACTGGTCTCAGAGAATGGTATTAAGCTTTAACTGGTCTCAGAGAATGGTACCAAGCTTTAACTGATCTCAGAGAATGGTACCAAGCTTTAATTGGTCTCAGAGAATGGTACCAAGCTTTAATTGGTCTCAGAGAATGGTACCAAGCTATAACAAGTCTTGGATAATGGTACCAAGCTTTAACAGGTCTCGGATGATGGTACCAAGCTTAAATGGATCTCAAAATTCAGGTGCATGGAGGCATTTTTTAACCAGGATGGAAGATTAAAATGGAGAAGATGACAGAAATATCAATCAATCCCAACACAGAGGGACACTAACTGTCATTATTGCACACAAACATAGTTGATCGAATCACCTACTGGTGTGACAGTAATGGGGCTATGGGGCTGTGATCAATCCTGGCAAGGTCAAGTTGTTCTGGTGCTCACTGAACAATCAGATTATGCAAATAGAGCTGCCTACTCTGAGTACAATGAATGAATTTTGAAACACATTGAAAGAATTCACAGCTTGAGTTACCTTGGGAACTTTTTTGACAGATCATTGTCCTTCAACCATCATATAAACAGTGTAGTCCAATCTGTGTATGTAGTAAAGGTTAAAGTGAAATCGGGTTTCCATCAATGAACACTATTCCTCTTGATGCAGTCACTGGTTTTGTCAGTCATTGACTGCAGGCTGGGCCTTCTTACCTTATCTCAGACTTGGTTAGCTAAGTTTGAATGGGTACAGAATGAGGTTATGAACCAGGGATATGCCACTACCTGTCATGCCATTCCTGTTAGATCTTCCAAGCATTCAAGGGCAACACAAGTACATGTAAGCTAAAGGATACTTGCAGATGGCATGTAACAAATTATATCCACTGCTATCAGAATTACAGTCAATGAGAGCCACATTAAACGCAGGAGATCATGAGTAGAAGAGGTGGAGAAAACACCACAGGACAAATGCAACAAGGAGGACATACCTACTGCCAGGGATTGGATAGATGTGCATCACAGGTGTGGGCTAACCAAGATCATCATACACTTGGACAGGAAATGCAGTGACTGGGCACAGGGTATGACTGAGTCCAAAATCCTGGACATACTGCTACTTCATGGCCAGATCATCTGCACTGTTGCACAGTCACAAGAGGTGTGCGGAGCAGCAGGGGTTTTGTTGTGTATTCTAATGGAAACATACTTACTTCTACCTTTTTAGCTCCCAGTGGAGCATAGGTCTTCAACAAACACTTTCCAAGTCATTCTGTTTTTTTGCCATTCTTTTAAGATCATTCCATGTCTTCCCCATCATCTTTATCTCTGCTTCTATCTGTCTTCTCCAAGAATTCCTTGGTCTTCCTCTTTGTCTTTTCCCCTGGGGATTCCAAAAAAGGGCCTGTTGTGTAATACTCTCAGTTGGCTTCTGTAGTGTGTGTCCTATCCAGCACCATCATCTTCGCTGTCTCTCTTTATCCACTGGTATTTGACTGGTACTTTTCCATAATTCTATGTTAGTGATTTTGTTCTACCATTTCCATCCTTTTATTCTGCGTAAGCATCCATTAATGAAAGTCTATATCTTCGTGATTATCAATTTTGTTGTTCTCCATGTTTCACAGCCATATAACAGGACCGACTTAACATTTGAGTTGAAAATTTTTTATATTTGTATTTAACCTAATTTCTTTGGATTTCCATATGTTTCCCAGTGCAACGAAAGCTCCTCTTGCTTTTGATATCCTTATTTTGGTATCATTTTCTGTTCCTCCCTCTTTATCTATATTACTGCCCAGATATATGTAAGATTGTACGTCTAGTAGAGGTATTTCTCCTAATTTTATTTGGTTATTGCTAACTGCATTAATTCTCATAATGTTGGTCTTATCTCTATTTATCTTCAGTCCTAGCTGTTGTGATCTCTCATCAAGTATGTTCATTTTATCCTGCATCTGTTGATGGCTGTGTGATAGGAGAGCTATGTCATCAGCAAAGTCTAAATCATCAAGTTGTTTGGTCAGTGACCACTGGATTCCATTTCTGTTGTTTTGAGTTATTTTCATAATCCAATCTATGGCCAGTAGAAAGAGAAATGGAGACAGAAGGTATCCCTGCCTTAATCCTGTTCTTATTTCAAATGCTTCTGTAAGCTGTCCTTTATGCACCACACTACATTTCATTCCTTCATACATTGTTTTTATCAGGTTAATAAACGTTATGGGGATTCCATAATGACTCAGCAACTTCCAAAGCGTTCTTCTGTCTAAACTATCAAATGCCTTTTCGTAATCTATGAATCCAATATAAAGTGGGGATTTTAGTTCTAAACTTTGTTCAACTATTATACGTAGAGTAGTTATTTGATCAGCACATGATCTGTTCTTCCTATAACCTGCTTGTTCATCTCTCAAATGTTTCTCTATGGCCTCCTTTAGTCTCTCTAGAATGATTCTGCTTAATATTTTTCCTGGCACTGATAGTAGCATAATTCCCCTATAATTTGTGCACTCCTGTAAACTTCCTTACTTTGGTAGATTTATCATATAACCTTCTTTCCAGTCTTTAGGTATTTCTTCCCTCTCCCAAATTTTATCTAATAGATTATGTAACATCTTGGTAGAGGTGTTAATATCTGCTTTGATGGCTTCTAAAGGATTTTCATCTGGTCCAGTGGCTTTACCATTTTTTAATAGTTTGATGGCTTTCATTATTTCTTCTTTGCTTGGTTTTCCACAGTTAATGTGTAACTCTTCTTCTGCTGGTAGTATATCTGGAGGATTATTTGAGCGGGTCTGTTAAAAAAGTTCTTCAAAGTGCTCTTTCCATCTCTCCATTTGTTCCCTTATTACTAAGCAGATTTCCTTGCTTATCTTTAATAAAGGCATTGATCCATTTATATTTTCCACTTAATTTCTTTGTGCTGTTGTACAGTTCTTTCATATTTCCTTTATTTGCTGCTTCTTCTGCCACTTTAGCTAGTTCATCTATGTATTTCCTCTTATCCCTTTTAATGCATCTTCTCACTTCTTTGTTCACCTCTGTGTAAGCTTTCCTGTGTCTTGGCTTTATAACTTCTCGTTTTGCTTTTATTTATGTCTGCTTTCTTATTCTTCCTTTCTTTAATTTTATCCAGGGTCTCAGCTGTCATTCATGCCTTATTCTGGCGTTCTCTTTTTCCCAGTGTTTCTTCACATGTCTCTTTCCATATATCTTTTACCTGTTTCCAACGATCTTCTATATTTATTGTATTTTCTAGTTGTTGGAGGACTTGGTATTTGTTTGATATTGTGACTGCGAATTTATCTTTAATTCCTTGTTCTTTAAGAAACCCTACATTGAAATACTTTCTACCCTTATTCGTTGTAGTATACCTTTTTAGTTTAATTTTAAGTTTGGCTATCAGAAGATGATCTGAAGCTACATCTGCCCCTCTATATACTTTTACATCCTGTAAGGATGACTTAAACTTATTATTAATACAAATGTGATCAATTGGATTTTTCGTTCTATGATCTGGTGACACCCATGTAGCTTTATGTATTCTTTTATGTTGGAATATTGTTCCTCCTAGGCTCACTTGATTAAGGGCGCAGAAATTCACAATATAATGAATATAATAATGAATATAGTGAATAATGTATTTTTTTTGCTGTTCCTTTATTATCAGTGTCAATCATTGTCCTTGTCTGGGTCACAAGATAAAAATATTACAACATTGAGATGATGTGCTTGAGAAAAATCTTTCAAAGAAAAAGTTTCAGAGAAATCTTTATTGTCACTACAAGTTTCAGAGAAATCATTATTGTCACTACAAGTTTCAGAAATATCTTTATTGTTACTACAAGTTTCAGAAATATCTTTATTGTTACTACAAGTTTCAGAAATATCTTTATTGCCACTACAAGTTTCAGAAATATCTTTATTGTTACTACAAGTTTCAGAAATATCTTTATTGTTACTACAAGTTTCAGAAATATCTTTATTGTCACTACAAGTTTCAGAAATATCTTTATTGCCACTACAAGTTTCAGAAATATCTTTATTGTTACTACAAGTTTCAGAAATATCTTTATTGTTACTACAAGTTTCAGAAATATCTTTATTGTCACTACAAGTTTCAGAAATATCTTTATTGTTACTACAAGTTTCATAAATATCTTTATTGTTACTACAAGTTTCAGAAATATCTTTATTGTTACTACAAGTTTCAGAAATATCTTTATTGCCACTACAAGTTTCAGAAATATCTTTATTGTCACTACAAGTTTAAGAAATATCTTTATTGCCACTACAAGTTTCAGAAATATCTTTATTGCCACTACAAGTTTCAGAAATATCTTTATTGTCACTACAAGTTTAAGAAATATCTTTATTGTCACTACAAGTTTCAGAAATATCTTTATTGTTACTACAAGTTTCAGAAATATCTTTATTGTCACTACAAGTTTCAGAAATATCTTTATTGTTACTACAAGTTTCAGAAAAATCTTTATTGCCACAATATATGATAGAACAATTATTATTGATCAGTGCTTATCTTTTAGTAAAAAAAAAATTACTGAAACTCTGTCATTCCATAAAAAAAAATAATAATATACCAGACCTCTGAAGCTTTGGTGGAGTTACATTTGTATCATTGTTGTCCTTGACCATCATCATCATCATCATCATTGGGTGCCTTCTCCGCATTGAAGGTTGGCTACCATGGAGCGCAATTCCACTCTGTCTCTTGCTTTGATGGTGCAGATTGTCATAGGCTGACTTTTCCATCTTTTGATGTTATTCGTCCATGTTAGTCTTGGTCTACCTCTGCCTCTTTTACCTTGTATTTTCCCCTCTAATATTACTTTTATTAGACTGTTGTGCCTTGACCATAGCAAGAGAATATAAACAGCTATTTATAAAGTTAACCTGAAAAATGGCTCAGTTGTCATCATAAGAGAAATCAGTATTGTCACTACAAATAACAGAAAAAAACAGTTTTGTCACTTAAAGTGACAGAGTTGGAAATGAAGACAGAAAAAAAATGTGTTAGGTTTAATCTAACAACACATGCTTAGAAAAAAACATCAAATAAAGTTGTTGAACATTATATGTGAGTGTATCCTCACTAACTGCCTCTATGTAGTTATTATAATCTGGCTCAAGGAGGGTTAGGGTTCATCTGAATAAACAATATACACTAACTCTGTCCTCAAAAAGGAAACAATAGGGACAAGAAAAAGAGAGAGACTTTGTGAGACACAAGAAAAAAACTTATAAGAGAGACAAGAACAGTAAGCACTGACTACCCTATTGAGAAGCTTGTCAAAAACAGGGAGTTATGGCAAGGTCTAACGCAAGCCCTGTGTGACTTTTGATGACACTGGCAGGATGATAATGTTATTGCCATGTTTTTCATCTCATCTTGACAGTTTGCTGTGAAGGCCGCATCATTAATCAGAAATGCAGAAACATGCTGTGTCACTCCAGAACCTGGTCTCTGTTCAACACTGAAAAAATCCTAGAATGCTTTCCATACCTTGAAGATGTCTTTGCATGCCTCGTTGGTCAGTATTTATCTTGTGATTATAACCAATGATAACTCTAAAATTGTCTAAATATATTCATTGATACTGTAAATACAATCAGTCACTCATAGCAAGTCATAGAAATGCATTTGAACTGACAAGTATTTAGAAACAGCTTTTTTTAATAAGTTGATGTCTCAATTTGAATTTGTTTCTTGCTATTTTATATTTCTTACGTCTAACAACTTCCACATAATTTATTTTCATTTTTAGGCCACTATAAAAGCTACTTAGTTGAATACAACAAGTTAATATAAAGAGGTTTTTTTCAAAGTTACTAAATTGTAATTTTGATATTATTATTTCACTGTAGAAACACAATCTTAATCATATTCACTCAGTCCTCTTTATGTCCTCAGGCATATAACATCACCACTATTGTCTGTCTTGAGCTTATATTTTAAGTCGACTTCACATTTACCTCTGTTTTTCATCCCCATTCTTCACCATGTCTCTCTTGGTCTTCCTCTTGTTCAGTTGCACTCTGGAGCCCATTGAAGAGCCAGTCTTGGTATATAGCTATATTCAACATTCTGAGCAGATGACCTATCTAGCAGTTTAGAACCTCTGTAATGATGTTGTTAGTGCAGATTTCCTTGTGGAAATCTTTGTTGGATATTATGTTAAACCAAAAAACACACAGTATTCTGTGAACACATTTGTTTTGAAAGACCTCTAGTTTGAAGCAAATTAATTTGGTAATTTTCCATGATCATGATTAATACTAACTATACTTGACAATTACAGAATTTCTAATCTATTTTTTTATTTGTTATTTTTGCACTTCCAAGCTGAACGCAATCACACAAACTGTTGTGCTGCCTATGATGTCTCAAATGAATGCTTGCCTTTGTGTTCAGGCCATCCACCACCAATGAACAATTCTCTAATTGGCTGCGTTAGGCAGATGGACATAATTGAGGCATGTGTACAGCAGGGATATTGTAAGTGAAGGCCCATAACATTTAATGGAATCTTAATGCTTCTAATATTGCTTTTTCTTTCCTTTGAGTCTTACTTCTTTCTCTCTTTTTTTAAATTTATAATTTAAGTAAAGGGTTTAAGAATTTTACTTAAATATCACAAAAATGAGAGGCAACCACATTAAGCGCAGGAGATCATGAGTCGCAGAGGCGGAGAAAAACACTACAGGGTGAATGCAACAAGGAGAACATACCTACTGGCAGGAATTGGATAGATGTGCATCACAGGTGTGGGCTAACCAAGATCGTCATACACTTGGACAGGAAATGCAGTGACTGGGCACAGGGTATAACTGAGTCCAAGATCCTGGATGTACTGCAACTTCATGGCTAGATCATCTGCACTGTTGCGCGGTCACAAGGGGTGTGCAGAGCAGCTGGGGTTTTGTTGTGTATTCTAATGGAAAGTTGATACAGAAAAATGCAGGAGCCTACAAGACTACTACCTCCAGCATATACATAGAGATTGAAGCTGTGACAGAAGCTATCACATAAAAAAAGAAAAAAAAGTAAAGTACCCCCGTCATGCCAAGTGGCAGCATATAGGGAATATGGTGTTAGTGACCAAAATTTTACAGACCTTTGGCACATGATTTTTGGGGTAATGTGGTCGGTATTACGCCCGTGCGACTTTACTTTCCCAGAAAAAAATCCAGTGCCCATTTAAGGCTGGGTGAACCTGGAAGCCATCAGTTGGGATCGAACCCTACCCCTTGTACTTTGTAGTTCATTTCATTAACCACTAAGCTATCATGGCTCCCAAGCTATCACATGGCTGGTTAAAAGACCAAGGAACACATATAGTCATATTGACTGACTCACAAAGCATGCTTTGTTGAATTGATGATAATTGTATCTAGCAGATCATTTTGTAGAGAAACAAGGTAACAAGCAATGGAAAAGGGACTGCAGATCTGACCTCATGAATCAAAGACCAAATGGAAAGCCTCTCCTACCAGGATGAGGTGAGTGCAACAGGTGGAACAGCTGCACCAATTTATTTAAAATGTCCAATGACAGGACAGGCCATGTGAATCAGAGCCACTTTCAGAGCTCTATCCATGGGGAAGGATACCCCAGAACAAAAACCACTGCTGTCTAACTGTTACCATCAGGAAAGGCTATTTGAGAACACCTGGACAGAAACCATGGGCAGGGTGGGCTCAACATCCCTGGCCGGCATCCATCCTATGAGATGGAAAACTCCTATGTCAAACCAAGATCCATTCCACCAAAGATGGAGTGTATCAGCCATGATCCAGGGTTTGGGGAATAATCAGGACACTAACACAAATACTGACCATGCGACCAGCTCATCGTGTGTCATGATGTTGTTCTTACTCCTCCATCATGGTACAAGATAAAGAGTCAAGTTTGCATGATCATGTTGAAGAAGAAGAGGAAGATTAAAACCTCTACAAACATTGAGGAGTTAAAAAAACTTCATTTTGTCATATTCCAGCCATTGGAATAAATTTATGCAAAAAAAAATAAAATAGCAGTTAATAAAAGCAAATAAATGAATAAATGCTTACAAATTTAAAAAAAAGCTACAAATAAGAGAAATAGAATATTGATGACCAAATGACAAGAGCAAGGAGACAAATATTGTGTGAAAAATTTTGCTTCAAATGTCATTTCTTTGCTAGCTAATAATGGTGCCATTGTTAATAATGGTGCCATCACTAATAATGGTGTCATCACTAATAATGGTGTCATCACTAATAATGATACCATCAGCAAGACAGCAATTGTTTGTATTCATTGTTGCCTCTCCTAGTTTAAAAGTTCTTTTCTACCCAGGTTTGTATCTAGTTTTCCTTCTGTTAGGTAAATTATCCACCAGGGCTAAAGTAGGCATACTCCTCCTGCATGGCTTTTATTGGGTGTACTCTCCAGTCTTGTTTTACGTACATATGCATCCTGATAATAGCCTTAATAAGCTTCTATCTATTGTCCTTTCGAGCCGAAGACGGCACATAGGGCAGAACCACAATCCCAAAAACAGAAACCTTGCATGCCAAAATGGCACATATTGCAGAGATCACTGCTCTAAAATATATGGCTTGTTTCCATAACAATACTTTTTACAATGACAGCTTGTCAAGCCATCGATCAACCTCCTTAGTCGCCTCTTACGACATGCCTGGAAGGTAACAGTGTCACTATTCTTTACCTCCCTTATAATGAGGCCCCGGTAACACACGGGGTTAATAAGCTTACAGCTGTAATTTAAATTGTGGTCATCATGTTTTCTGTTTGTGATTCCATTTAACTTTCTTCTCTTTCAGCCACTCTACCTGCTCCTCCAACACAAATTACAATCACAGCTGTAGAAGCTACATCCGCCATAATTGAGTTTGAACCATCGCCGAGTAATGTATTACAGTACAAGGTGGATTTGAGAAAAGGGAATGAAGATGCCCCCTTTGAAGTTTATGTGAGTATCATCAGGCTACATGTCTTTTGTAGAACATTGCATTCACAACATTCCTTCTGAAAGAATCTCTGTTTTCAGCCAGATCTCCCACTTCTTCTGTTGCCATGTTCAAGGCCTCCTTGATGTCTTGAAATCAAATCTCCCTGATTTATCATACAGGAAACATGCCTTCCATCATTGTTCTTTCTAGCCGACTGTGTCTCTTGACATGACCATTGTATTTTAATTTTCTCTGTAGAATGGTATTTAAAAGCCAGTTTTTTTTTTTATGTTTGACATTTAACATGTTTTCATTGCTTTTTTTCATTAATAAATGTCTTACCAATTTTTCTGTAGCATTTTATTCTGAATTAATCAATCTTCATCCTTGCTGTTTCCAAGATTGTCCATCATTCACAACCATATGTTGCCATTGGGAAGATACATGTCCTGAGTAATTTTAATTTTACTGTCCAGCTGGTATTGTGCAATATATTCTTCAGGGTGTTTAATTTTGTGTTGCAGTTGCTAGTCTTCTTTTATTCTCTATCTGACAGTCTCCATTGTTAATTACTATAAAAAAAAAAAAAAGGTTAATTACTACAGATCCTAGATATTCATAGTTTGTTACAATTTCAGGTTTTCCACTTTTGATAATGATTTTGGGTTGGCTTTTTGCTTTGTCAAAGGACATATCTTGGTTTTCTGTATATTTAGATAAATTGTTTGCTCTTCATTGTGCTTTTTTAACACATTCAGTTATCTCTTTTAATCCTGTTGCACTGTTTGAGAGGAGAACTGCATCATTAGCATATCTGATTTCTGGAATTATGTTGTCATATTTTGTGAAAGAGCCAAACTTCACAAATCTGTCATTGTTTCTGGCATTTCTCATGATGTTCTTAGCATAGATATTGAGCAAGTATGGAGAGAGGATGCCTCACCCTTTTTGTACTTCAAACCAATTTGATGTTTCGCCATTCTATTCTGAATGCTGATGGCTGTACATGATATTTAATAAGTTTAGGTGTATTGGGTGTGTTGGAAAGCATATATTTTTCATGATATTCCACAGCTAATGATGTTGTACACAGTAAAAGACCAAAGCCAAAGAAGAGAAAAAAAGAAGAAATGAAATTATCCGTAAGAAATTGCACTACTGGCCATGCCCCAGTACACACCATGTTCTTTTAATGGTCAACAGTCAGTACCTCTATGCCCTCACTGCAGCAGACACTTCAGAACTTTAATTTATCCTATCGGCCACTTTCAAACCCACTCTAATGGCAATATGTCTTAAATGACACCAGTGTACAAAAAAAAAAAACACCATATCTTGTACACAAAACAAAATCAAATTAAACTTATAGTTTGACAAAATTATAGGAAACTGTAACAAATGAAGTAACATTTTATTAACATGTTTGTCTAATGAACAACTTTGACATCACAAAATTAATTTAAGTATTTAAATTAGACAAAGAGGGCTGTTGAAAATTTACTACAGTCACTACTTTCAATTCATGTGATCTCTAATGATGGTTTGTTTGTTTCATTTTTTTATGTACTTTAAATATGCTCATTTGTACAGCAGCAACAAAATCTTTCTAATTTGTTTGGCTTAGGTCATCCTTCACAGAATTTGTTAGGTTTGATTCATCTCTTTCAACTTGGCTTCCATGATTCATCCATCTAGTAATCTTTGTTCATTATCTCCAATACCGGAGTCTGTGTCAAGGAAACTCCTGTAATGTGTTCAGATATACATCCAATATGCATCTCTTTTGATGGCATGCATTTTTTTGTGTGTGGAGTAAGGGGGGGGGGGGGGGGGGGGGGTTTAAGCTACATATTATAAATAATTTAGAGGCATGACGCTGGTTTAGTAACTAAGATAGCTACTTAAGTTTTCATCTCAAATCATTTACATAAGGTTTAGTTTGAAATTCATTTAGTGTTTTTACTGAACTGAAACTAATTCTATCTTTAGCTATCTCTAATCTGTAAATGCCAATTAAATTTGTTCAAATCTTGTTAATTATTTTACCTCATTTAGTTACTTCACACATCATCACCATCTATTGCATGTCCTTTGCAGAATGTTTCCCCCATCACAGTATGTCTAAAGGAATCTATGTCTTTAGCCAGATCTCCCACACTTCTGATGTCAAGTTCAAGGTCTCTTTTACATCTTGAAACCACCATCTTAATGGTCTGCCAAACTCATCTTCTTGTAATCACGCTTTTCATTACTGTTCCACAGTGAATTTTGATGTGGCCATATCATTTTAATTTCCTTTATTAGATGTTGTTCATAAGCCAGTTCTCTTCATTGTTTAGGCCTTTTAATGTCTTCATTTCTTTATTTTTTTATTATTCAACAAATATTACTTTATGTTTCCATTGATGATGCCCCTACTTAGTTTCCAAAATGTTTGAAAGAGTTAAAATAGGAATTGATCGAATATCAATAGTAGCAGATAAAAGAAAAATAACTATTATTATATTATTAATTTCAATTTTTGGGTCTTTTGGAGGTGAAGAATTCTGTGTGGCTGAAGAATAAAGGACATATGTACTGTGTAGTCATCATATGACACATACACAGATCATTTATTTCATTCCTGCTAGAAGAAACCTGGATGTACCAGGTATTGGACTCTCGGTTGATGTTAATCTAATCCCCTGCAGTGACAGCTAAGGAAGAAAACACTTGTGCATGCTTTTGTTAACTTTGGTATTGTTCCAGCAGATTACATATCTTGTCTCATTCCCAGGGAGGAAGAATCTGAGAATTGTGCCGTTATGTATCCTTTAAAATTATCTCAGATTTAAATTGTGTTTGTTGCTTATTTTGTTTTTTTTGTGTTTAAAATTATTAAAACCAACAAAATGGATTTCATTTCTTTTTGTAACCTTTCAATTTATTCAAATGACCTCACATCTGATTTTACTTTACGTTCTGTAAAATAGAGTGGCTGTTGTTGTTCATATATTGCCATCCTTTACAGATGAGTGTTGGAGCTTCTGTGCATGTTGTCCATTTAGATGACCTTAGCCCAAACACTTACTACTGGTTGAGAATTATCTCAGAGAGTTTAAATGCTAGCAGCCTTCCTTCTGAAACTGTGGCATTTTTGACTTACCCTGGTGAGTTGTATTGTTTAGAAAATTATTGTGGAATACTTTACAAAGTCTTTATGATGCACATATGGTCTTGCTAATGTTTTTTTAATAAGGTATAAGGTATACATGGAAAACAAACCAGTAGAAGAGATCGATCACTTCATCTATCTTGGAAGTCACATTGATCGAGAAGGGGATACGAGCAAAGAAATTAGAATCAGACTGGCTAAAGCAGCAATGTCTTTCAGAAGCCTTGAAAAGTTGTGGAAATCAAAACTCATTAGCACAAACACAAAACTTAGGCTATTCAAATCAAATGTACTATCAACCCTTACGTATGCGTGTGAAAGCTGGAAAACAACAAGAGATATAGAAACAAAGTTGAACGCATTCGAAAATAAATGTCTAAGGAAAATTGGTATAGAATGGAACGAATTCAAAACAAACGAGGAAATTAGAGAAATCGCCAATCAACCACTAATATCTTCAGTAATAAAGAAAAGACGATGGTCATACGTTGGACATGTGATGAGAAGAGATAATAATCGAATAGCAAAGCAAGCCCTCATATGGGAAACAACAGGTAAAAGAAAAAGAGGAAGACCCAGGGAGACACTGAGAAGAACATTGATGAGAGAGGCAAGAGCAGCAGGAATCGGCTCCCTCAATGAGATAGAACTGCTTGCACAGAACAGAGACAGATCGCGAGATTTGATAAAATATCTTTAAAAGAAAACTGCTAGAACAAAAATTCATATAGGAGAAGGTGTATCTTGGTCTACGCCCTATGGGCCGGTTACGGCTCGAAAGGTCAATAGATAGATAAGGTATATCTTCTTTCATTCTCATAATTGTTATTTTACTATCTCTCTCAATTTTCTCTCTCTCAATTTTCTCTCTCTAAATCTCTCTAAGCAAATCCCAATTTCATCAGATTTATGTATTCCATATTTTTAATTTTACAATTCTCCTGTCTTTAGTTGGTCTTCATTTTGTGTGTGTACTTAACTCATTCCCTAATTTGATTGTTTCAATTATTTATTTCACAGAAGATTATGACAACACACCAGAAAAAGTAACAAATATTCCACATAATATGACAGGTAATTGTGTTTTCTACCCCTATCATGAACTTTCATTGTTCCTTTGAATACATTTTTTGCTTTCTCTGTATAGACTACTGGCAACTTCATGTGGCCAATAGGTGCCATATGATTTAAAGTAGTTGTAATATTATATTAATCCAATCCACCTATTATAAACAATGTAAAGTTGTTTCTAAAAACTGTTCCAATCACATGACTAATTTTTTGTCATTTTTATTAATTCATTGTCACAAAATATTACCTTAAATAACACGAACAGCAGTTATTTTTGCTATTTTTTAATAGATAATAAATGATAGCATCTTCAGCTATAAATTAAATGATCATAAACATTTATTTGTGATTCAAACATAATGGCATTCACATGTAAGCTTATATGTGTAAAAATTGATAAATTATGAAAATAAAGTAACTTTTATCATGTTATTCTTGTGTGTTTGAGGGAAAATTTAAATGAAAATTGTATTCTCATTTTGTTGCTATAATTTTTTAAATTCATTACAGCCCATTTTGCCTGCTCCTTTTTTATTGTTCAGACATCTTATACTTGTATAAACCAAAAGAGCAGTTATCCCTGAACATTTTGATAAATAAGATATGATTTTAAAATATGAAGAATAATAGATATAGAATTATATTTGGCAGGTTGGAAAATTTGTTGAGAAGCAGACTTGTAAAATTGTGGTTTTAGCATGTGTCCACCAAGGATTAACTAAGATCTCCCCTTTTGACTGTTGCAGGTTAATAATTTTTTGTTGAGGTATTTTTCATTATTTAGGTAGTTCAGTTTGTGCTTCCTGCCTGTGCAAGTGGTTTTCTATCAATGTAGATTTTTATATAAAGCCCATAGCAAAAATAAACACATTCTGATTACAAAATCTGGCTCAGTGGTGACAACACAGCCTATGTAATTCTGTGGAAAATAACCGCTTCTATTTAGTTTAGTTTTAACAATATTTTTATTCAGCTTTCTTCTTTACAACTTGATAGGCTTGACTGCTATTTGGTGTGAAATATAAAATGTTCAGTAACACAGGAAAATGTTTTTATTAATGAAGTAGCATTTGTTTTCAGAGTCAATTCTTCTTCTTCTTAGCATTCACCCATTAAGTGGATGGGAATACAATGTGTCACTAGCTTATAGCATGTATGTGCATTCTTAGCATTCACCCATTAAGTGGATGGGAATGCAATGTACAGTCGAACCTGGTCTTAGGACCACCTGTTTAAAGCGTTTCCCTGGTTATAGGACCGGGTCTACAATTTCCCCGAGTTTTTTACTATATGCTAACACTGATTACGGCGCTCACCGTATGACGCGACCAGAGACCAGGCTAATTAACCGCCGCCAATGTTATTTATCCCGTTTACGACACGCGGGTAATCCGAGATAACGATACACTGACCAGCCAGTCCTTCTCCGTCTCGCTGGGAGCCATAAACGATCGACACAGGTGTCTACAGGTGTCGAAGTTTTCCCGTATTTAGTGAGTCCCAGATTACAGTGGGACGTGTTACGTTTATCAGTCAATACTGGTGTGAGAAACACAGCAGACACAGATCTATGATTCGTGAAGTGACATCACTTCGCGGTTCCGTCTAGACCAGAGTAGACCATTGCGTGGCCCGTATAAATTACAGGAATTAACTAAAGAATTAGTCATTGCCCGCTTAGAGTGTATTCACGTACATGTACAGTATCTCAGTGAATTATTTTTGTGGATTTTAAAAGTGTTACACACAATATAGGAAATGGCCAGTGTCAAAAGTGTAAAACCAAAAGCATTAACGCTGGAAGAACGAATATCAGTGATTCGACAAAATATTTTTGTGTGTTTAACTATCGTGTTTTATGAAAAGTGTCCAACCAGTGGCTATTGTAGACCGACATGTGCACTATGTTCTACTCATGGATTACGCTGATTTGCAGGTTAGTTTTCATAGTGCTTAGGATAAAATTTTTTTTATCGCTCTATTTATTATGTGAAACCTGTGAGGCAGGACCACCTGTCCTATGGGACCAGTTTTTGAAAGTCCCGTGAATGGTCGCCTTAGACAGGTTCGACTGTATCACTAGCTTATAGCATGGTCGTGCCTTCTTAGCATTCACCCGTTATGTGGATGGGAATGCCATGTGTCACTAGCTTATAGCATGGCTGTGCCGTCTTAGCATTCACCCATTTAGTGGATGGGAATGCAATGTATCACTAGCTTATAGCATGGTTGTGCCTTCTTAGCATTCACCCATTAAGTGGATGGGAATGCAATGTGTCACTAGCTTATAGCATGGTTGTGCCTTCTTAGCATTCACCCGTTATGTGGATGGGAATGCAATGTATCACTAGCTTATAGCATGGCTGTGCCATCTTAGCATTCACCCATTTAGTGGATTGGAATGCAATGTATCACTAGCTTATAGCATGGTTGTGCCTTCTTAGCATTCACCCATTAAGTGGATGGGAATGCAATGTGTCACTAGCTTATAGCATGGTTGTGCCTTCTTAGCATTCACATATTAAGTGGATGGGAATGCAATGTATCACTAGCTTATAGCATGGCTGTGCCTTCTTAGCATTCACCCATTTAGTGGATGGGAATGCAATGTATCACTAGCTTATAGCATGGTTGTGCCTTCTTAGCATTCACCCATTAAGTGGATGGGAATGCAATGTGTCACTAGCTTATAGCATGGCTGTGCCTTCTTAGCATTCACCCATTAAGTGGATGGGAATGCAATGTATCACTAGCTTATAGCATGGTTGTGCCTTCTTAGCATTCACATATTAAGTGGATGGGAATGCACTGTGTCACTAGCTTATAGCATGTATGTGCCTTCTTAGCATTCACCCATTAAGTGGATGGGAATGCAATGTATCACTAGCTTATAGCACAGCTGTGCTTTTTGGCTAGACACATCTGTCTTTGACATGGGTAGATTCTGTTTAATAACTTTGCCTGTGGCCATTTTTAGTCTACTCTTTTCAACTTTTAACTGCCAAATGTTCTTTAACATGCTTGAGTACACTCTGGTCCTCCTGATGTTTTGCCATTATCTGAGAGGGCAAGACATTGGGTCTCACTACCTAGAGACTAGGAAAAAATAAAACCATACAAATTCATGAATTTGAATTGAAAATTTCCCACTGCTTGTGACAGAATTCAAAACCAGATTTGTCCTGTTCCGAGGCTGATGTCTTACCTCAAGATATCAAGTCCCATCTTCCCAAATCCCCCTGAGAGAGAGAGCTAAATCAGTCTCACTGATCATGTTTGGAAATAAATAATGGCAAACTCACTTTCTAGTTACTCGTCAGAGTTGAGCAGCATATCTGACAAATGAAAAAATTATTTTATAAATGAAATTTTTGCATCTTTATATTTTTTTCTGCACAGGCAAAACACAAATAAAAATTAATCCATCTTTAAATCATTAAAGCAAAATTTATATCTTCAACTGCTGTATTATACTGTTCCCTGCCTTTGTTTTCCATTGATAAGTACTGCATTAGTAGCCTTATTGTATATGTTGGAAACAAAGTTGTATATTCTCATCATCACCCCATAGGGTTGCATTTGGTTATTTGGTTATGGAAGGCCCCGGTATCACTGCAAACAAATTAAAATCCATAATTGCTCAACCGCCCGTGCCAGTGTAATCATCCGAATTAATATCTCATCTCCCAAACAAAGAAAGGTAACTGTAGTCCCCATCATAGCAGTCTCAGCACACACCAAAAGACATAAGGCAAAACTGCACAGAGAGTGAACACAGCCAACTGTTCCCTGTCATACGATATCATCATTCATCGAAAACAATTAGAATATCAAAACATTATCAAAATGGATGAGACACACAGTTCACGGTGTGTACAGAGCACTTAACTCAGTAGCTGCTGCAACAAGCCAAACTTGGAATATGATTAAACTGCAACAAGGAACACATTGCATATGCATGCCAAACACTAAACAGGAGCTAGAGACATCAAATTTAACGTTTTGCCTGCTGAAGAGAGTGCCTTTTTGATTCAGTTCCTTACAAGTTATATAGAAAAAGAAAGGAAAACTGAAGGCTCAAGGTGGACCCAGAGAAAATGGAGCACTGAGCTACTAGCACCATGGAAACTATACAACACATGACTATGGCTGAATCTGCTTGAATAACATAATTAGAGCAACCATATGTTTTACGTATTATCCTTGTCTTCCTCTTTACCAGCTTTACCACCATCATAGAGTGCCGTCTCCGCAACGAAGGTTGGCTACCATGGAGCACCATTCTGCTCTGTCTCTTGCTTTGATGGTGCAGGTTGTCATAGGCTGATTTGTCCATCTTTTTATGTTACTCATCCATGTTAGTCTTGGTCTGCCTCTGTCTCTTTTACCTTGTATTTTCACCTCCAGGATTACTTTTAGTAGGCTGTTGTGTCTTTTAACATGGCCCAAAAATCACATTTGTCTTGTTTGAATTGTGCTTAGTAGTTCTCTTTTAATTTTTAGTTGTTTTAAGACTTCATTGTTTGTTTTCTTTTCCTTCCATCCAATTCTACCTATTCTTCTATATATCCACATTTCAAAGGCTTCAATTCTCTGTTCTGTGTTCTTGTCTAATGTCCATGTTTCTGCACCATATAGGAATATTGAGAAGATGTAACATTTTGCTATTCTTAGTTTTAGCCCTGGTGTTATTTGTTTTGATGTTAGTATGTTCTTCACCAGCTTTACCACAGCAGCACATTTTTTTTGCCAGTTCCCATGGCACTATATCTCTTTCAGCATCCAAAAGAGTAGTTGAGGAAATAAAAAAGATGGAAAAAGTAGATGAAAAAGTAAAAAATAAAGTACCCCCGTCACGCCAAGTGGCGTATGGAATGTGGTGTTAGTGACCATAAATTTTACAGACCTTTGGCACATGATTTTTGGGGTAATGTTGTAAGTATTACGCCTGTGCCGCTTTACTTTCCCAGAAAAAAATCTGGTACCCATTAAAGGCTGGGTGAACTGGAAGCCGTCGGTTGGGATCGAACCCTTCTGCCCTACCTCTTGTCCTTTGTAGTCCAGTTCACTAACCACTGAGCTATCGCAGCTCCCAAAAAGTAGATGAACATATTAATTATTTTTATATTAGAAGCAGGACTTCCGTTTCTAAGTTGGCGGATTTAGTCCACGTTCTCTCGATCGCTGCAGAAAGTGCATTCGATGTCTGATTAATTTCGGTTCTAAATTGCACTCCTATGCGTTAAAGTCAAGATGATGATCTACTTATTACATCTGTGCTGATAAAACAATGTCGTACACCTGCAATATTTCATTTTCGACAAATCAAGTGTTGTGAGTGTGACCTTCCATCATCTAGGCTTGTTCTGCGCTTTACTTCACATTGGTGCTGTTCATGACCGTTGTTGGATTTGCTTGATGCAAGTTATTTATATGTTCTCATTAATGTGAACTGCTTTGTCAGCCGCAGTTTTATCTCTTTAGGGAATTTGCACCATTTTCTGTTCGTCGTAGGCTACATTCACTACAGTAATCAAGAATCTAAAGGGCGCGTCATTGCTGTGCTTGCGACATTGTTATGTGTGCTACATCATCGTAATGGCTCATCATAAATCCCTAGACCGGCCGTACGCCAATCTTACGGTCTGTTGTTTGATGTGTGATGGGGATAATCTGACGAATAACTGTGTGTTTATATGTTCGAAATTGGAGTCAACAACGATGGCCTAACATCATCAAGCGCTATACATTTTTAAAGAAATATGACAATCATCACTTTCGGGGGGACGTGAGCTTCTGGTATATGGTGGATAGGCGGCAGGAACCATTGCAGGCTATGCATGAAAAGTGTTCCTTGTTGCAGTTTCCTCATATTCCAAGTCCATGGGGGACTGGTTAGTCTCGAGGCAAGATGCTGGCCTCAGGACAGAGAGGTTGTGGGTTCAAATCTCGGCTACACCGGTTGGGATTTTTATTTATGATTTCTCTCTGCGACAACCACCCCTGGTCTCAGCAGCGAGGCCCGGCTTGAAACATCAGTTACTCATCGGCGGAAAAAAACATGACTACCTCCAAAGTCGGAGTTATCTGCCTGTGCGGCGAAGGACCCTGTGCACATGGCTGCCAGGGAAAAATGGATTAACACGCAAAATTCAGTTCCTAGTCTCTAGGGACTTCGTCAGAGTTGAAAGCTGGTGAACGCAACAACAACAACAACATATTAGAAGCAGATGAAAAATTAAATAAGTGTATTCATAATTTGAGCCACGATAGCTCACTGGTTAGTGAACTGGACTACAAAGGACAAGGGGTAGGGTTTGATCCAAACATATGGCTTCCGGGTTCACCCAGCCTTAAATGGATACTGGATTTTTTCTGGGAAAGTAAAGCGGCACGGACATAATACCAACCACATTACCCCGAAAATCATATGCTGAAGGTCTGTAAAATTTATGGTCCCTAACACCATATCCCCTATACGCTACTTGGCATGATGGGGCTCTTTACTTTACTTATATTCACAGTTTTATTAGACAAATTTACCAAATTATTGTATGAAAACACCTTAACATGTTTTTATTTTGTCAATAACTAATTTTGTTTATGCAAGCAAAAATATTTTAACATCTCTAGACTGCTGCATTAAAACTGGTATGCCTGAGGCATGCTGGAAAGGCTGTGAATATGCACCAAACATTACATCATATTACAGGACTGTTCTTTTAACTTGTCTTCCATACATTGGGAGTGTGCTGTCTTGTGCTACAGGTATGTATGAATTTTAAGGGAATGAATAATGGTTTTACTGAGAAGGTTCAGTTCAAAGAGACAAACTATAAATTGAGTAACATTTGTTATAAAGATATACCTGAAATCTACAGTCATTATTATAAAGATATTTTTAAAGTCTACAGTCATTATTATAAAGATATATCTGAAGTCTACAGTCATCATTATAAAGTTATGTCTGAAGTCTACAGTCATCATTATAAAGTGATGCTTCAAGTCTAGAGTCATTATTATAAAGATATGCTTCAAGTCTACAGTCATTATTATAAAGATATGCTTCAAGTCTACAGTCATTATTATAAAGATATGCTTCAAGTCTAGAGTCATTATTATAAAGATATGCTTCAAGTCTACAGTCATCATTATAAAGTGATGCTTCAAGTCTACAGTCATTATTATAAAGATATGCTTCAAGTCTACAGTCATTATTATAAAGATATGCTTCAAGTCTACAGTCATTGTTATAAAGATATGCTTCAAGTCTACAGTCATTATTACATGTATAATCATGTGATATTGGTTTCATACAAGGACTAAAGCTGTAGCTAAAGATTTTTTTTTTTCAGAATCATTAATTGTAACAGTGAAGGATGGAAAGTTGTAAATTATTATTTGTGGTTAAAATGGGAGAAAGATTATGCCAGGGTTAAATAAGCTTGTTGGTTATACTGTATATATATCAGAGTTCACAAAGATCACAGCACAACTTAGTCAACAATCTCAGCACAACTTAGTCAACAATCACAGCACAACTTAGTCAACAATCACAGCACAACTTAGTCAACAATCACAGCACAACTTAGTCAACAATCACAGCACAACTTAGTCAACAATCACAGCACAACTTAGTCAACAATCACAGCACAACTTAGTCAACAATCACAGCACAACTTAGTCAACAATCACAGCACAACTTAGTTAATAATCTCAGCACAACTTAGTCAACAATCACAGCACAACTTAGTCAACAATCACAGCACAACTTAGTCAACAATCACAGCACAACTTAGTCAACAATCACAGCACAACTTAGTTAACAATCACAGCACAACTTAGTCAACAATCTCAGCACAACTTAGTTAACAATCACAGCACAACTTAGTCAACAATCACAGCACAACTTAGTTAACAATCTCAGCACAACTTAGTCAACAATCACAGCACAACTTAGTTAATAATCTCAGCACAACTTAGTTAACAATCACAGCACAACTTAGTTAACAATCACAGCACAACTTAGTCAACAATCACAGCACACCTTAGTTAACAATCACAGCACAACTTAGTTAACAATCACAGCACAACTTAGTTAACAATCACAGCACAACTTAGTCAACAATCACAGCACAACTTAGTCAACAATCACAGCACAACTTAGTCAACAATCACAAAACAACATTTTAACAAAGTCTTGATGTATTCAACAATCACAGCACAACATTTTAACAAAGTCTTGACGTATTCAACAATCACAGACTACGCAAATCAGGTTCATTCAAGTTTATTGAATAATTCTCTTGGCACATGATAAATTAATGGTAATACTTAAAATTATAAGATTAATGATTTTCTTTACTTGTATGTACTCATTAGGTTAATGTTCTTGGTTATGAAGTCATTCCTTAGTACTTATTTTCTGTGATTTATTTAATTCTAACTTTAATTCACAAACTTTCTTGTGTTATACTACTTACTATTGTCTCTGGGGCACAATCTCTGAATATACTTTTAAACATTGCACAGATAAACACTTCTGTCACTAACTACTGGCGACTGTTATTCTTATGTTGCTGTTATAATATTGAAATTATATATGTTGAGAAATGGGTACCAACTAAGTTATCTGACCCATGCTGTATCTTTATTTCCCATTATGTAATTTAAGTTATCTCAGTCCATATACTGTTACAAGATTGTTAAGAATTATTTGGTGTAGTAAAGAAGGAGAAAGCTTTTTTGTTACTCACCTATGTAAAGCTGTAACCATATCACTCATTAAAAAAAATTTTCATTCTTATCATCAGCTTTACAACAGCTTCACATTTGTATGCATCTTGATGCATTTTTATGCTTTTACCTCTATATCTTCAACAAATCCACACTGTTCTTCACTAATTTCTAGTTTAATTTTGTTTCTCTTTCTATGCACAACGATTCTGAGTATTGTTTTAGTCATAAACTTCATTATTATGTGACGATCCTCATACTCCATGGTACCAGGTTTCTATTGTGGAGCAGTGGATAAAGATTTTTGAGAGATGATATAGATTACCTTTTTTTTTTGTTAAGGAAGTAGATTTTTGTTTCCATTCTAATCTCAAATTATGTGCATATTTTTCCTTTATTTGTCTATCATTTATTCATGATTAAATAACACTATCATCATCTGTAATTGCTACTTGTTACAGAAAAGAAAAAAATGAAAGAATCCCACCACACCTTGAATATGGGTTTATTATGTGTAAACATGTGTGTGCATTTGTACAAATGTTGGCATTAAGCTTTTTTCTCTTCACTTTATTATTACTTCTTATCCTCTTCAAATATCTCTTCTGCTTTTAAGTTTACATAAATTTTCGCAGATGGACGAGATCATTCAGAATGCTGTCGAAACAGTGGTGTGCAGCCAGTCTGTGTTGGACTCTGTACCCTCACAGCAAAAGGTTCTCTAGACCCAAAGTTTATTCCTTGCATACCAGACACACCCAAGGGTATTGCATGCTTCAAGGAAGGAATTGGTGAGATACACATTATATATTTATTTGAATATTTATGTGAGCACACTTGTATCTACTTATATGTTGGTACACTATATGAAACTCTTTATACAGAGTTTTAAGCAGGAGGCAATCTGACTATCTGAAGGGGTTCCCCTGTTAAACAGTTGTGTTTTTTATCCTTTAGCTTCTTGACACCCTAACAGGGGTAGGTCTACATGGGTCATGGCACCAAGGAGTCAGTCCTCTATTGCGTTATGAACCCAAAAAGTAGCAAAATATCCTGATTAAATCTATTATCAGACATTCTATTCTATTGTCCTTTCGAGCCGAAGACAGCACATAGGGCAGAACTATAATCTCAAAAACAGAAACCTTGCATGCCAAAATGGTACATATTGCAGAGATCACTGCTGCTTCGTTCGTTCGCTTTCATCAGCTTTGACCTCTGACGAAGTCCCACCCACTCAATTTTGTGGGACTGAATTTTGCGTGTAAAGTCTGTTTTATCCCATTACAGGATGCCCCTCGCCATGCAGGCAGATTTATTCCGACTTCAGAGGTACTAATTTTTAGGGAATTAGTAAAAGCCAGGGTACGAACCCCGGCTGTTGCCGTGGTAAGCCAACCGCCTATCGATTGCGCTAACCGGACACCCTATCACTGCTTCTAAAATCTATGGTTCTGTTTCCATAACAATACTTTTTACAATGACAGCTTGTCAAGCAATCGATCAATCTCCTTAGTCGCCTCTTACGACATGCCTGGAAGGTCATAGTGTCACTATTCTTTGCTTCCCTCATAATGAGGCCCCAGTAACACACAGGTGTTAGCAGACATTACTACCAGCTTATATTAGTAGTTCACACTGTAGCCTACACAAAACGCCCTGATCAGACCGAATGTTCTTATGTAGCTATCAAACATATTTAACTTGTCAAAAGATCTGCTGTGGCCATAACAAACACAAACATGAATGATTATAACAGAACATAAACTGCAATGCCACAATCCATGATAACACATGTCCTCACTGCTTCATGTGATGACTCGAAAACAGTATCAATTATGTTCAGCCAGAATTTAATTAACATAATACTCTAGTTACAGCTTGTCATGGACTTCTTAAATAGTGAGTCCAACCAAGCTTGGCTGATTGACATACCTTCTATTCTCCATTGGTCGGTTCCTGTATTTATGGTATACCTTCTTGATTGAACATGTGCCAACGTTTACACAGCTTGGCTTGGCTTGCATCTAATCATTATCATCACCAAGCAAAACACAGTACGCAAGTTGTTGGAGAAAATCATTGCTAGGAGAATAACCAACCAGCTGGAGAAACTGTGTCACCTTCCACCTATTCTTAGAAAGTATCATCAAATCTAAGAGATTTTGGTAAATGCTGCGAATACCATGATGTTATTGAGGGCTTCCATGCAGGCATTGAAATTTATACTGTTGCAATCGACCTAGAGGATGCATACTACAGAGTATATTGGGATTTTCTGATATTTCAGTTGTTTGAACTCAAAATCAACCCTTTCCTCTTTAATTGGATTTATGTGGCTCTTTTCTAAAGTAAAATGGTACTTAAATGTGGTACATCAGCCTCTGAACAAAGAGAAATACACCCCTGCCTATCTCAAGCATCACTATTAATACCAGTGTTTTGTTCAACGCCCTCACAGTAAGAATCACAAACAAGCAAATCTTTGGACAGGATAGGACATTATTTTGTGCTTATGATATTTTGGTGTATTGCCAGAGCAGAGACAAAGAGAGAATTGTGGGAGAACTTCATACATAGCTTGATCATATGGTGTGTGGAGGCAGGAGCATGTGTCAACCCAATGATGGCAGCAGTGATACGGTTCTCTTCAATGATGGTAAAGTCAACAAATCAACTCCAGATCTGTGTCTGTGTTCAGAGGTTGTGGAGAGAACTCATGCAATGAGATACCTAGGAGTGTGGTTTGATTGGAGTCTTGTCTTTACCAAGCATGTAGACCTGGTGATATTGAAAGTCAGAAATAGCCTATCTGCAGTGACGGTCATGATAGAGAATGAGACAGTGTGCATTATCCCTGGGAGCACAAAGGATATTGAGTGTATGATGATGCATTATCTCATTGTTTTTTCCACCATGGCAGACAGAATAAGACCTTGTCAAGTATGTGCCCATCTCCAAATCAGTGCAGACACATGACATCCACTATACAGTGAATTTGTGAGTATAAAAGGCAATAGATTAAAAAGATAAATATGGATGGGTCAGGCTGTGGATATTGTTCAGCAGATTTGTTCAATCAAGGAAATAGACCCTAATGAAGAGAATGGATATGAGTGCTTTCAAAGTGCAATACATTCTTTCCCATGGTCATCACACAGGACAGGGAATGCAGACAATAAACCCTAAGATTGTTGAGGCAGAAATGAAGGCTAGAACTTATTTATACAGACAGCAGCTTTGCATGTTGGTGCATCTTGGTGCATCTTGGTGCATCTTGATGCCTTTACTCCTTTACAAAGACAGGTCTGTTATTTGAAATGTACAAAGATCATGTGCTTTCATGGCTCAAGTTGTAGGTAGAACTGAAGGAAGACAGTGGTATTTTCACATTGACTACAAGTAGTTTGGCTATGGAAATGATGACTGTCACTAAAGCTTTGGGGTGGCTTGAGACACAGACTTATATGCATGTGTGTTTCCTCAGTGACTCACTGATTATGCTCAGGAAGGTTTCAACTGGTTTGGTTCAATGGCAATGGTTAGTCTCTGGGGAGCATGCTACCATACTTTCCAGTTTGGCTGATGTAGATTGCAGAAGAGCAATGGACTGTAATGACATTCTGAATGCCCTCAAGGACAGTGGGTGAAAGACTTACTCAAAAAATGACTCTTAACTCTGCAATCATGAATGGACTGTATAGATATCATGTCAAGGTGGGAGATGCCAGATGAGAACACTAATAGGAGGCCTAAGAAAGCTTGTAAACCACAATAATGCAGGTGTTTTTAGTTGCTAGACATGATAAGGAATATATTTAGGAGGAGATCTAAGCAATTATGGGTTTGTCTGATTTGTAATGAGGATGACATTTTGACTAAACTAAACTAAACTAAACTAAACTAAACTAAACTAAACTAAACTAAACTAAACTAAACTAAACTAAACTAAACTAAACTAAACTAAACTAAACTAAACTAAACTAAACTAAACTAAACTAAACTAAACTAAAACTAAAACTAAACTGAACCGAACCAAACCAAACCAAACCAAACCAAACCAAACCAAACCAAACCAAACCAAACCAAACTAAACCAACTTCGAATTTTCTGGATACACATCCACACATGGACATTGCATGAATACACTATCACTCAAATATATATTTATATATAAAATCTCAATATTCATATTTTAAAAAATATTAATAACTGAATATTGTTAATTTTTATTAAACTATTGACAGCATCAAATTGGATTCTTAAAATGTGTGAAGTAAACACTTAAAAGACCAGTTAATATATTTCTTCTTTTCACTTTTAGTTAACCTTCCAAGACATCCAGATGTGGTTGTTTTTAATGTTTCCAAGAACAGCATCAGTCTGAAGTGGGAGCAACCAAAGACTAGTGGGCTCATTGACTTGTACACCATTACCTACAATATTTTTGGTTTACGAGAAAAGAACTATGTAAGCATAACAGAGAAACACAATTTTTATTTAGTTATTTCAAGTTCTTTGGTTCCTTGGTTCTTTGGTTATGGACGGCCCTGGTATCACTGCAAACAAATTAATATCCATAATTGCTCAACCGCCAGTGCCAGTGGAATCATCTGAATTACTAACTCATCTTCCAAACAAAGAAAGGTAGCTGCAGTCCCCATCATAGCAGTCTCAGCACATGCCAAAAGACATAAGGTGAAACCATACATAAAGTGAACACAGCCAACTGTTCCCTGTCATATGATATCATCATTCATCGTAAACAATAGGAATATCAAAACATGATCAAAACGGATGAAACACACAGTTCACGGTGTGCACAGAGCACCTAACTCAGTAGCTCCTGCAACAAGCCAGACTTGGAATATGAGGAAACTGCATCAAGGAAAACTTTCATACATATTTCAAGTTAACAATTTCAGTAAGAATTATTTGTTTTATAATATGAGAAAATATAAATGGTTATGTTCATTAGGGCATTGATATGTGAAAAAAAAAAGAAATAACTTTTGAAAACTCTTCCCAAATGTGGGATTACTTTTTACAGACTGTCATCATCATCATCCTTCCAGATCCCTTCAAATGTCACAAGAGAGAGCAGTGTACCTGTCCTTAAGTTTCTGTTCTCTATTTTAGTAAAGAAGTTTATGCCTGTTATTCTTTTCTCCCTTATCAATATCTTTGTTAGTGAGAGATTGGCCTCTTTCATACTTTTAATTTTTTTTTCAAAGATGAACCAGTAGTTTAGTATAGGACAAACCAGTTGAATGTACCATTTTCAAAGTGCCCAGCTGCTTGTTGGTCCTTATAAAACATTTTTATCATATGCACTCATCATCATCAGGTACAATGCCTGCTGGCATAGATGATCATGTCTTTCCACAACTTTCAATCTCAACAGTTATTTATCATTTCTGTTGTTGACCTTCTGACAAGCCATTCTCTTAAGCTGTCTGGTATCTTTTCTCTTTGCTTCCCTCTATCTCTTTGTCCCTCAATTTTCCAGTTGTCACAATATATTCCAGCTGTTCCCTTCTTCTTACATGGCCAAAAAATGATACTATTGGAAATTGGCCCTCCTTTTGCTTTGACCTCTCTCAGAACATCTTCATTACTCTTCTTAGCTGTCCATGGTATTCTGAACATTCTTCTGTAAAATAACATTTCTACAGCCTCCAGTGATTTTCTTGTCTGTTGTCCAATTGTCTATAATTCACATCAAAATGTTAAGACTGGCTCAATATAACATTTAGGGACTCTTTTTCTTGTTTCTATTGTCAAAAATGGATTTACTGTATCTTCCACTTTTTTTGGAAAGCTTCTTTTGCCTGAGCCATTTTGCATCTCACCTCTGTTGCACATCTATCTTCTAAGGTTAACATTGTTCCCAGATATTAAATTCATTTACCTGTTTTAATATTGTTCCACTTCTCTTTATTGTGCATTGCAGTGATGTCTTTTTCTTTGTTTGTATCATTACTTCTTTCTTTTTGCTTTTAAGGCTGAGTTCTTTATTTTTGCTTTCCTTCACTATAATGTCTAACATTTATTGTAGCTCATTTTCACTCTTAGGGATTATGACTGTATCATCAGCATACCTTAAACTATTTATATTATGATCTCCAATTGTTATCCCAGGCATGCCCCTTATGGATCTTAAAATAATCTCACTATACATAATAAAATAATTCTGGTGACAGCACACAACTTTACCTAACACCCAGTTTTATTTGTTGAATCATTCCCAATTGATTTCCAGTGCTTATGTCCGCTGTTTATTACCAGCACATGTTCTTTATTATTCTTAGATCTTTGTCGTCTAAGCTTATACCTTCTAAAATGTTTATTATTTTTTAGTGCTTTACTTTGATACTAAGACTGTGGCATATTGTTATATGAAGGAAAAAAGATGTCCACTTAGGTTATCAATTTTTTAAAAGAATGAACTGACTATAGTTGACCAATGAAAAAAAATAATATGAGTAAATTGTATACAGCAGATACATGTGATTATATAAGTTGAAGGCTTTGCTTTAAAAAAAGTGAGGGGGATACTGTGCAATCGATTTTTGACAATAGAAACAAGAAAAAGAGTTCTTAAATGTTGTGTAGAGTTAATCTTAACATATGGACGTGAATCATGGGCAATAGGACAGCATGCAAGAAAATCACTGAAGGCTGTAGAAATGTGACTTTACAGAAGAAAGTTAAGAATACCATGGATAACCAAGAAGAATAATGAAAATGTTCTGAAAGAGGACAAAGCAAAAAGAGAGCTCCAATATATGGAAGACATAATCATCATTTTTTGGCCATGTAATGAGAAGGGAACAGCTGGAATATATTGTAAAAACTGGGGAAATTGAGGGATGAAGAGATAGAGGGAAGCAAAGAGAAAAGATACCAGACAGCTTAAGAGAATGGCTTGGCAGAAGGTCAACAATGGAAATGATAAATGTCAAGATTGAAAGATGTGGAGAGACATGATTACTTACACCAGCACACACAGTACTTGATGATGATGATAATGATGATGAGGTGAAGGCTGCTGTATATTTCATTATGTTTAGACATCTTTCTTCTTCTTCTTTACTTTTTAACTACCTTTCAGCATCGAGGGGAGATATAATTGGCAGTCTTTTGCTCTTCTGTTACCCTCAGCTGCTGTATGTTTCCTAGTGTTTCTAATATTCCATCATATCATATGTTTAGAATGAATCATGTAAATTAATCAGTACATAATTAATAAAATCATCAGGCAACCACAAACAAGACTTTTTTCATCATACAAGATCTTGAACCCAGCACATCTTATGAGATCAGCATCACTTCATCAAACATTAATGGCACCAGTGTACCCAGTCCTACCATAACAGAGTACACACTTAGTGGTGAGACTTTCATCTCCTGAATTATCTAAGTCTCTGTTATGTATTTTTACTCATTTAATTTAACGACAAAATATGTAATAGGAAATTAATACTTAGATAAAATAAAAAATGCATTAAAGGAATAGGCATTTTATTATTTTATTTTCGTATTTGGTTAGTTTTGTTTTTCGCTTCCCATTTAAAGCTTTTGTCATAATACTGAAGATTGTTTTGTGAAGTCTCCTAGGTAGAGTCATAATAACAATTTATTTATCTTAGTCTTCTCTATTCAGTGTATTCAGAAATAAAGTAAAACTGAAAATGATTATTTTATTTTGGTTACGTTCGCCAGCTTTCACCTCTGCTGAAGTCCTTAGAGACTAAGAACTGAATTTTGCGTGTTAATCCATTTTTCCCTGGCAGCCATGTGAACAGGGTTCCCTCACTGCATAGGCAGATAACTCTGTCTTCAGAGATACTCATATTTTTTCAGTCGATGAGTAATTGATGTTTCAAGCCAGGCTGCTGAGACCTGGGGTGGTTGCTGCAGAGAGAAATCACAAATAAAAATCCCAACTGGTGCAACTGTGATTTGAACTCTCAACCTCTCTGTCTTAAGACTGGCATCTTGCCTCAAGACCAACCAGTCCCCCCACCATAATAAATAAAAAATATTTGAAATAATCAGCCATTTTACGAATGCATATACACATAATTCACATTTCTACAAAAAGCTATCAAAATTGCTAAACATTTTGTTAGATTGAGAAATAAATGGTATAGCCACAACTGAAATAATGTTCTTCATGTAAGGAAATGAAGCTGTGGTGGCAGAGTGTGTAGTATGCTCATTACTGACAATAATGTTTTGAGTTCAATTCCTAGTTGTAAATTTTGTTAGGATTAACATGGCATCGAAGTTAAACCCAACCCTAAAAATGAATGTCTGAGATTTTTTTTCAGGGAAAGTAGAGTGGCCTGGTTAGATATGGGCTACTTCATTCATAAAATGTGTCATTAGACATTTATTTATTTCATCTCTTTATTCTTCTTCTTCTTTCCTTCCTCATCTGCCTTTCAGCGTTGAGGGGAGATATAATTTGCGGTCTTCTGCTCTTCTGTTCGCCTCTGCTGCTGTTATGTTTCCTAGTGCTTCTAATATTCCATCAACCCATCTTTTTCGTGGTCAACCCTTGGGTCTGGTGTTCTCACGTTTGTTGAAGGCTTGTTGTGTTGTGTTTTGATCTTTCTACCTTGTCACGTGGCTAAACCATTTTATCTGTTGTTTCCTTATATATTCTATGGTGGGAGCTATTCCTAGCTTTTTTCTCACTTCTTCATTTCTGATCTTGTCTCTCAGACTGTTTCCTGTCATTCGTCTAACACATTTCATCTCTGTAGAGGTTATTTTTCTTATTGTTCTTGCATCTAGGGTCTAGGTCTGGCATTGGTAGCACAACGTTGGGATGAAGATTGTATTGTATAGTGCTCGTTTTGCCTCCAGAGTTATTTCCTTGTTGGACAATAGTGGTGATAACTGTCCAATGATTTGACAAGCTTTGTTGCATCTTGATTCTATCTCTGCTGTTTGAGAATTATCGTTTGTCATTAGACTTTCAAGGTATTTGAATTCCTCTACTTGTTTTAGTTGTCTGCCTTCTATAGTTATGTTGATGTTCTGTTTATTTTTGGTGACATTCATGACTTCTGTTTTGTTGATGTTGATTTTCATGTTGTATTTTGTGCCTAAGCTGTTGAGTTTGTTTAAGTGTTCTTGTAGGTCTTCTATTGTTTTATGTATTAGTGACTGATCGTCTGCAAATAAAAGCTCGTTGATCTTCTCTGTCTCTGATGGGTTGGCTAGCTTGCATATATGGTCCATGTATGTAATAAACAGTAGGGGGGATAGTACGCATCCCTGTCTTACACCTGATCTAACTTCGAAGTGGTCTGTGTAGCCTGCTGCTGTTCTGACCCTGCAGCTGCTGTTGATGTTGTGACTTTTAATTAGGTTGGTTAGATGTTGGCTTACTCCGTATGTTGTTAGTATCTCCTACAGCTGTTCTCTCTTTACTCTGTCGAATGCTTTTTCCTGGTCAATGAAGGCTATGTATAAGTTTTGATTGTGTTCTGTCGTTTTTTCTGCAAGCTGTTTTATTGTGAATAGTGCGTCAGTACATCCTCTGTTTTTTCGGAACCCCATTTGAGAATCACTTAACTGTAGTTCTATTATTGGTCTCAGCCTTTTTTCCAAGATTTTGGTTTATTGCTTTCCTACATGGCTGAGAAGAGATATACCTCTATATTGATTGCAGTCTCTTTTGCTACCTTTCTTTTTCCATATTGGTATGATGATTGCCTGTTGCCAGTCTTCTGGGGCTTGTTGTTGGTAATCTCTTTATTGTAAAGTTAAATTTATTAGAAAGAAATATTTCTAAATTTGGCATTTAAGAACTGCAGAAGTATTACAACAGCACCCACTAAAAATGTGATGACTGTCCATAGTCTGTAAAATATTTAAAGCTGAAATGCCAATATTTATAACATTTTGATATTCTTGCATTTATAACATGTAATTAAATATTAATATAATAATATAATATAATATAATATAATAGATTAGATATGAATATCAAAAAGACTAAAACTATGATCATGAACAAAGAAAATTTGCAAAACCTGCAAGTGGATATCAAAATTGAAGGAATAGACATGGAGACAGTTCAGAGCTACAACTGCCTAGGACATACTATAACCAGTGATGGAAAATGTAAAAGTGAAATAAAAAAAAGAAGAAGAATGGCAAAAAGTAATTTTAATGTCATGAAAAATAAACTAACATGAAAACAAATAACACCAGGGTTAGAATAGCAAAATGTTATATCTTCTCAACATTCATGTATGGTGTAGTAACATGGACATTAGACAAGAAAACAGAACAGAAAATTGAAGCCTTTGAAATGTGGATTTATAGAAGAATAGGAAGAATTGGATGGAAAGATAAACAATGAAGTCTATAAAGAAAAAAAAGAAAAGGGAACTACTAAACACAATTGAAACAAGATAAATGCGATTTTTGGGAGTTTTGTTAAAAGATACAGCAGCCTACTAAAAGTAATCTTGGAAGGGAAAATACAAGGTAAAAAAGGCAGAGACAGACCAAGACTAACATGGACAGTAACATCAAAAGATGGACAAGTCAGCCTATGACAATCTGCACCATCAAAGCAAGAGACAGAAAAAGATAAAGCGCAACATGGTAGCCAACCTTCGATGTAGAGATGGCACTAAATGATGATGATACCATTGCATGGCTGCGATGAAAGTCCAAAATTAGCATAAATATGGCCCAATATTATTACTCCAGAAATCTCTCCTTCCCTGAATAAAAGGTATATTAGTTAGGCTTTTCAAAATAAATATAAATATCTCAAACATGCATTCATCACATCTGAACGCTTGCTCTTTGAAACCTCAACCTAATTTTCATAATGCAGTCGTGACATAAAATATGGAATTTCCTCTCTCAAAGTCTGACCAGAATGTTTGTCTAGACTGCTCCCAGAAAAATTACACCGGGACTATATTATTTATATTATGAACTGCTTAATTTTTGACATTTAATCTGTCATATTAATATTGAATGGCTATATCTATTTATTTGGGAACTGTTAACTTCAGACGGAAGAAGTACAAAAGAGGTGAGATGCAGAATGACTCAGACAAAAGCAGCTTTCCAAAAAATGAGGAAGATACTATGCAATCCATTTTTGACAATAGAAACAAGAAAAAGAGTTCTTAAATGTTATGTAGAGCCAGTCTTAACATATGGATGCGAATCATGGACAATAGGACAACAGACAAGAAAATCACTGGAGTCTGTAGAAATGTGGTTTTACAGAAGAATGTTGAGAATGCCTTGGACAGCTAAGAAGAGTAATGAAAATGTTCTGAAAGAGGTCAAAGCAAAAAAAAGAGCTAATTTCCAATATTAGGAAGAAACAATCATAATTTTTTGGCCATGTAATGAGAAGAGAACAACTGGAATATATTGTAACAACTGGAAAATTTGAGGGACGAAGAGATAGAGGGAAGCAAAGAGAAAAAATAACAGACAGCTTAAGAGAATGGCTTGGCAGAAGGTCAACAACAGAAATGATAAATAGTTGTCGAGATCAAAAGTTGTGAAGAAACATGATCACCTACGCCAGCAGGCCCGGTACTTGATGATGATGATGATGATGATGAATTCACATTTAATTTTTCATATTAACATTGAGCAGCCATATTTGTTTATACAATAATATAATTCTGTTTCTGTGAGAAAAAGTGAAAATCATAATTTATTTTAGCACTTTGTGTAATTTGTATCTGCAGTTAATCTATGTTTTTGTGCTCACCATGTCAGTGACCATAAGAATATATTACCATCCGTTTAGCCTAATTCCTGTAGGGCCTACAACGCAAGGCTTGCCATGCTATTGCTATTTTAGCAAACTTACATGCTAGATAAAGACAACAGTGCCAGTAATACCAGTAAATTAGAGCCTGAATATAAATGTGGAATATATCTACTTGTTAACATTACCCCACCACCAGAAACTGTCAATGTTTTGTTTGATTGCAGCACAAGTAATGAATATAAAACCCAATAAAACTATTGAAAACGTGCACTCATAGAAGGAACTCACAAACAGAAAATGATGACCTCCAGTTATTGAGGGATTTTCTGCCCTAGGCTGTCTTGTCTATAGCTTGTTTCAAAAGTCGTGCCCAACTTTAAAAATCAATATCTTTTAAACCGCTTTTTGTAATTTTTTCAAAATTTGCATGTAAAGTTATATTGATTAGAACCCAACAGGGAATTAATTTCATTAAAAACAAACATCTGGTTATTATTATTGCTTATTTGATTTATATAAATTTATAACGACCCATTGATGTAGTCAAAACTTAGTGTTTACAGTATTTAAGTTAAAAATAGCGATTACAAATCTATACACGCTCAAATTTACGATTTTTCACACTTTCCGCGTGAGTTCTCTGACACAATTAGACACTTGTAGTAAACACGAGACATTGTGTGTTCCATTTCCGTTAATTCAGCGGCGTAACGTGGAACAATAACATTTATCATGAGTCTTAAAATGAAATTCTGCAGTTTACAAAACATCGCAATAAAAATGTATGACTATTTTTGCAAAGAGGCTAAACGAGGAAGATTATTTCATTCTTTAGAAAACCCTGAGAATAGGACAAGGCACATTTTGGATTTATCTAAACGGTCATTTAATCGCTGGATTCAAGCACGTGACCGTCAATGTTCCAAATATACACAATCACAAGGAAGAGCAAAAATGTTGGATAATTTCGACAGTGAACTTATTAGAAGTGAAATTCGCAAAATGTTGGGTATGAATGAAACTGTTACAATAAGAAAATTAAAAGTATCGCTGAAAAAGAACAACAGTATTGAAATATCAAAGTCTACATTATGGAGGAATGTGAGAGCTGTAGGCTTTACATTCAGAAAGTATTCCAATGGACGAAACATCATCTGTGAGAAGCCACATATAGTAGTCATGAGAAGCAAGTACTTACGTGAAGTAAAAGAGGTTCGCAAGCAAGGTTATGATATTGTGTACTTGGATGAAACATGGATCAATGCTCACCACACTAACCAAAGGGAATGGCAGTCATCAGATGGAAAGATTAAGAGATTAATACCTAGCAGCAAAGGACAGCGCTTGATAATTGCTCATGCAGGTAGTCGACAACATGGACTAATACAGAATGCAGAGCTCATTTTTCTTTCAAAATCCATAGACAATCGGGATTATCACTCTGAGATGAATGGTCACATATTTAAACATTGGATTGAAAATTCTGTTCTCCCAGCACTAGATCGACCATCTTGCCTAATAATGGACAATGCAGCGTACCACAACATTGTTGCACTTGAAGATAAAGTCCCGACGTCATCCAGTACAAAAGATGCTATTAAGATATGGCTCACAAAGGAGCATATACAATTTAATAACATGTACTTAAAACCTGAATTACTATCTCTAGTAAAGCAAAAACAGAGGACAAAGATTTTTCAAATAGATAAGATTATCCAAGAGCACGGTCATATAAGTTTGAGGCTGCCACCTTACCATGCTCATTTAAATCCAATAGAACTAATCTGGGCAAAATTAAAAGGACAAGTGGCAGATGAAAATACAACATTCAAAATATGCGATGTAAAGACTCTTGCTAATCTCGCTTTATTAAATATAGACAAAGATTATTGAGCTAAATGTGAAGACCACGTCTTAAAACAGGAAGAGGAATGTTGGAAAAATGATGGTTTGTGGAATGTTCAACCCCAAACAGTTATTAATCTTTTAGACTCATCTGATTCAGAATGAAAGTATATAGCCCCCACAATGTTGGCCCTATATTACCTTAAATTATTTCAACAAACGGTCCTTTTCAGGACCACACAACTATGAAAATTGGACATACAGGTATACCTTGATATTATTATCGTCCGTCCTCGAACTGAGCAGACAATAATTCTCCTGGTGTTTTTCCTTATTCAGTTATTTCCCCATTACGGCCACGCCTTTACCTAGTGAAAATTAATCGTAGACCAGCAACTACGGTAATTTCTATTCTTTAGGGCTTCGCAATTTACAATTTTGACAAACATCAAAGAAATATCGCCGCTTTAAGAAAACTGCAGCTGCAAGATATTTGTTAAATATACATTTAAAGGGTCTTTTGCATTCTAATAACATTTGGAAAATTTCAAAAGTATTTAACAAACGGTTAGAGAGTAATAGCGTTTTGAAGTTGGGAATATGTTTTGAAACGAGCTATAAGTCACATCTAAAGTGTGTGATGCAAACAATTGTGGCATACAAATAAATGTATCAATTATCAATACACTAAAGAATACATTTTTTTTCTGTAACAAGATTTAGTGGAGAAATCGATCATTAACAATAATTGATAATAATTGATTAATAATAATTGACCACAAAACATGACACTAGATGCTTATGAGGTTAATTAATATTGTGCAGTGATATTACAACAGATTTTACTGATCATTGTGTAAAATATTGAAGACTTATAATTTAACAATAATCTTTACAGATAACATTCAACCTCCAGCATTAAACAAAACAGAAATTTCTGGACGGGCATTGTGGCAAAATATATCTCGTAAGTATTTTAGTTATGATCAATATGTGTACCAGTTCTACCTGTGAGTGTCAATCATTGGCAATTACAGAAATCCATAAAGTCAGTTCAGTTTTGGAAATTTTTTTTTTGTGTGCACACCAGCTTACATGTTTAGCAAAGTCCCAAGCAACTTAATTTGACCTGAATATCACTTTGTCCTACTTTTCACCCCAGAAGCCATGTGCTCTGACAGTTATCCTCTGATTTCAGGTGTACTCTTATTTATTTTATTGTTGAGAGTTTTGGCATTTTTTTCAGTATATTTTTTTCCTTATCAATTTTGCCCAGGCAGTGGCCATTTTTGGCCTACTCTTTTTCTGTTTCCATTTGCCACGAGTTCATTTTGTTTATATTTGAGTAAAAATTCATGTTAACTGTGTATAACATTTTCATATTTCAGCACATTTAAAATTTACCATGAGAATGCAAGTACAGTCATTTTCTTTAACCCTTAATAACGATACCTACCTGTGGCAGACTTAGTTGCATTTTGTAGTACAAAATAATAATTTAACTGAATTCTACTGTTAACTGTTACTATTATTTCACTGTTTAACACTTAATTGTAGCATTCATCATCATCATCTTGTGCCATACCGTAGTCAAGCTGTTACAATCAATTGTGTTTCTTCACCTTGTTTTCCTACTTATATTTTTGGAAGCTAGTGCCAAATGAAACACATATACAGTTTTCTATTAATAATGTTATATTCGATTAATTTACGGCTTAACTAATCAGCAGAATATCATCATCATGTGCCATATTGGTTGACGTAGGCGATCATGTCCTTCCACAATCTTCTATCTACAGTTCATCGTATCAGTTCTGTTGTTGACTGTTTTCCATGCCATGACACTAAGCCATCTAGTATTTTCTCTATTTGTCGTCTGCGATCTCTCTTTCCTTTTATTCTGCCAGTTGTAACCAAGTATTCCAACTTTCCGCTTCTCATGATGGGCCCGAAAAATGTTGATTATTTCTTTCTGATGTTTTCAGTTTTTGTAAAAAATTGTAGCATTAGGAGCACTTAAAAAAAGCATTTTATTTGAACATTTGACACAAATTTATATTTACTACTTACACACAGAGGGAACTCTGGTTTTTTGTCTGATGTTGATCCTTCTTCATCTGCTTTTCAACATCGAGGGGAAATATAATTTGTGGTCTTTTGCTCTTCTGTTTGCTTCTGCTGCTGTTATGTTTTCTTGGGCTTTTAATGTTCCAGCGATCCATCTTTTTCGTGGTTGACCCTAGGGTCTTGTCTTCTCGCAACTTTTATTGAAGGCTTGTTGTGTTGTGTTATGATCACTATGCCTTAGCATGTGGCCAAACCATTTTATCTGTTGTTTCCTTATATATTCTATGGTGGGGGCTATTCCTAGCTTTTTTCTCACTTCTTCATTTCTGATCTTATCTCTCAGGCTGTTTCCTGTCATTCGTCTAACACATTTCATCTCAGTAGAAGTAATTTTTCTTAATGTTCTTGCATCTAGGGTCTAGGTCTGGCATTGGTAGCACAACATTGGGATGAAGATTTTATTGTACAGTGCCCGTTTTGCCTCTAGTGTTGTTTCCTTGTTGGACAATAATGATGGTAGCTGTCCAATGATTTGACAAGCTTTGATGCATCTTGAGTCTATCTCTTCTGTTTGAGAATTGTTGTTTGTCACTAAACTGCCTAGGTATTTGAATTCCTCTACCTGTTTTAGTCGCCTGCTTTCTATAGTTATGTTAAATGTTCTTTTTCTCTTTTGCGACATTCAGGATTTCTGTCTTGTTGATGTTGATTGTCATGTTGTATTTTGTGCCTGTGCTGTTGAGTTTATTTAAGTGTTCTTGTAGGTTTTTTGTTCATGTTGATTTATGACCCGAAATTGACTACTTGGACCAGACGTGCCACTTTGTTTATTCAGATGGACGCAGTAAATTCATCAGTATGTTTCTCAAGTCAATAAGAGTTGTTTGATGTTGCAGACGACCAAGAAAATTTCCCTGGTCAAAGGGAGAAAAAAAATTAAAAACAACCAATTTGTTGAAATTTGGTGAATTTTTAAAAATATTATAGGATTATACCTCACAAAATGGAAAAAAAAAATCCTACATCAAACATCCTACATATAAACAAATTAAATGCTTAGGGGTCACTGGAAGTAGTAATTAGGAAGGTACACTGAGGAGGGATAATGCTTGAATACCGTAAACTATCAAATCTTGGAGAATTTGTGTTTTGATGCTGTACTTTTATGGCAGTATTGTAATCTAGGGTTAAAATTGTTTTTAACGTGTCAGTGGTGAAAAAGTTATAGTAAATGCAGTGGTGTTATGAGTTGAGACTGTGAATACATTGCACTGCATCTATCTATCTATTGACCTTTTGAGCCGTAGACAGCTCATAGGGCATAGACCCAGATACTCTTTCTCTTATCTAAATTTTTATTCTAGCAGTTTTCAATCCTTGTAAATATCTTTATCAAATCTCGACATTTGTCTCTGTTCTGTGCAAGCAACTCAATCTCATCGAGGGAGGCGATTCCTACTGCTCTTGCCTCTCTGATCAATGCTTTTCTCAGTGTCTCTCTGGGTCGGCCTCTTTTCCTCTTACCTGTTGTTTCCCACATGAGGGCTTGCTTTGTTATTCGGTTATTATCTCTCCTCATCACATGTCCAACATATGACCATCATCTTTTCTTTATCACTGAAGATATTAGTGGTTGATCGGTGATTTCTCTAATTTCCTCCTTTGTTTTGAATTCATTCCACACTATACCAAGTATTTTCCTTAGACATTTATTTTCAAATGCGTTCATCTTTGTTTCTATGTCTCTTGTTGTTTTGCAGCTCTCACATCTGCATCTATGCTGTTCTTTATTTTCTGTGTGTAGTCTTTATTATTATATTTGTTTGGAATTAGTTGATTTAATTTGTTATATATGCAATCATACTATTCCTCTGTTTATTCACTTTTAATTACTGTTACTGATACAAAAATATGTCTGTTCTTGTCGTCAAACTAAGTTGTAATTTTTAGCAACTAAAAAAATAGCTTGTGTTCTTTGCATAGATAAGAATATTTTGACATAAGTTCACATTTATTTGATAAAATGGATTGGTATTTAGTTTTTTTTTTTAATATTATCTTTTTTTCTGCTCACAACATCTCGTATTTTACATATTCCTAAGACAAGATCTGTGAAAATTGTAGATTGCAATTTAATCAATCATTATATATGCCTACATTATTGTTTGGCTCTAAATAATCAAATTGCTAAAGTTTGTGATCACACTATATTAATTCCTCTTATTAAAGATTGCTGTGAAAACAATGTCCAAAATGAATGTCTGAAGCAATGTCTCAATGAGCAGACTGCCCATTTACAACATATGAATTGTATCAATGAAAGTAACAAAATGCTGGCTTGCTTTGCTGGTAAGTCAACAACTTTTAACAGGTAGTTTTTAATCTTTGATGATTTATTTATTTACACACGTTACTCCTGAAAGGGGTGGTCATGGACTGGGCAAGGTGGACAGAATTAATTGCTTCTATACAGGATGTCCCTTGGTTTCTCAGTCTCTTTCAAGAGTGAAGACAAGTTGAAGAATAAGAAGAAGGTCGGTATTGTTCTACAAATTATCTACTGGTTCAGATAGAAGATTAGTTCTGTAACCCATGGACAGTACAGAGGGAGATTGAGGTAGCAACAGCGGCAATACATGGCTGGTTAAACAGAATGTGGATCATGCAGTCTTGGTGACAGACTTGCAAAGCATGTTACAGAAGATTAACAGACAGTCTCTACGGTCAGGGAAGAATGACTTAGATGGTTCTGCAGTGAGCGTGTTAGCCTACGTGTGCTATTCAGGGCACACTCGTGTGCACAGCAATAAAATAGCCTAGAAGCTCACTGCCAACTCTGGCACTGAGCATGGCCTGACTTTGCTCTGGACAAAGAGGGCATTGCCAAGTTTGTTCTTCACTTCATAAGACAATAGGAGAAGGATGGGTGTGACAATGATATATGTGATGACAATTTATATATTGAGTGACTGATGAGTCTAAAGGTGGAGAAGGGGGTCTGGTTTATTTGGAGTGCTTAGTGAGAAAAGCAGATGTTTCTACAATCAAAACCTTACAGGAACAATCAGTCTGTATATGCTTTGAGAAATGCTGGGACGGAAGGTGGAGCAGGTATGGGGATGCTCCAATAGCAAAGAAACTGATTCCTAGAATAGCGGTTATATTCTTAAAACTTTGAGATACCTATTATTATCTGGTTCAGTCTTGGGTGTATTATTAATATACATTCCTCTTGATCCAAAGACAGCACTTAGGGCAGAAGTCATTGTTTTCAGCAATTGACAATTTGCTGCCAATTCTTGTAGTTCTTGCTTGTTTCTTAGTCCCATGGTTGAGCCTTCACTAGTAATTGTTTTGCAAGCGATTCTCTTGGTCTGTCTTGTTTTCTTTTACCAGATATTTTCAGCATGAATGCCTGATGGGGAAGTCTTTCTTCATTCATTCTCAACACATGACCAATTATTTCCAACGCCTTCTTCCTATAAAGCTCAACTCATATTCTTGTTTAGATTCATGTGAACTGTACAAAGCTGAAATACAACACATTTTTTACTGTTAGTTTATAATTTCTTTGTCTGTAAAGATCTTTTAAATTAAATTGTAGAATTTCATACTCATAGATACAGTCAGAACTTTAAATATATTTGAAACAAAGCCAGTTTGAATCTAAAAGAAACTTTGAGTTAGAAAAATTTAGAAGTCAAAATTAAATGGTTCAGTTTTCCATTAATAATATTGTGAGATCAGATAATTTCTGAAAAAGATGATCAATCACAAGAGGCCAGATCATCTACTAGGTTAATAATAT
>JAVIAB010000073.1:30872610-30895110 GCA_032433765.1 Megaustenia siamemsis | reverse complement strand
TTTGGCCTGAGCTATTCTACTTTTTTATTTCTGTAGTGCATCTTCCATCTGATGTTATTATTGTGCCCATTTGATGCATTGCACTTGCTTTAGATTTGTCCCATTTATTTTTATGTTGCATGATGGTGATGATTGTTTCTTCAATGTGACCATTGCTTCCATTTCCTTACTATCCAGACTGAGACCTTTCATGTTGTTTTCTTTCACTATTATGTCTATCATTTCTTGTAATTTATTTTCCGTCTCTGATATTAAGACTGTGTCAATCGCATATTGCAGATCATTATTGTGACCATTGACTTCAATTCCTAAGCAAACACAAAATAGCAGAACAAAGTAACCCAAAATAACTCAGATGTTCTGTTGTATTCTAAGTTCTCATCCATTATTATTATTACCTCATCCATTATTATTATTATTATCTCATCCATTATTATTATTATCTCATCCACTATTATTATCATCTCATCCATTATTATTATCACATCCATTATTATTATTATTATCTCATCCATTATTATTATTATTATCTCATCCATTATTATTATTATTTCATCCATTATTATTATTATCTCATCCATTATTATTATTATCTCATCCGTTATTGACACACAAGGGCTGCAGACTGAAGCAACTAAAACCTTGTTAGAAGTGTGAACAATTCATCTCCAAATACCTTATAGAGACTATGAAATATAACACTCAGAGCAGACCAAAACTTATATACAAATTTGTTAATAAAGTACCTTTGAGAGACCTCTCCGTCCATGCAAAAAGACAGAAAATCTGATGAAAGATTGCAGCCATCTAGAATAACCATATAAATGTTACAACATTCAAAAATGAAATTAAATAAAAAGAAGACAAATGGCACAAAAGGAAAAGGTGAGACCTTACAATATAAACCTTCCTTTTTTATTCTTCATCTGAACCTCAAATTGAAATATTGACAAAATCAGCAATAAGAGAAATGTAAAGTAGAAGAATGTATGACAAGGAATCACCAGAGATTAATGACCTCATACTAATGACCTCATACTTCAAACCATCTTAAAGAAAATATGATCTATATTATATTGTGTATATATAATGAAAACATGTTAAATTGGTTGGGAGAGGAACCAGAACTGTACAGCAACAACTTAGATTAGCAGGGAGACAACATGTAATGCCTTCTTTGTGATATACTCATTAGATGTGCACAATGATTGACTATAAGTATGTAATAATTTCATGAACTTATGGTCATATGTCTATAGTAGAGAAGTCATGACTTACATGACAAATTAATAAAGAATGAACATTGATAACTCTTCTGGCAAAGGCAATATGAACACAATAAACTTATCTTAACCTCATGTACTGTGAACATTGAGTAAGAGTAAATTTTGTTTTCCTCCAAGTATGTCCCACAGATCATTGATAGCCAATTTTACAGCATGGAAGTCTGGCAAACTATTTATCTGTCAGGGTCTTTATATTCCTCAAACCCTGAAGTCAGATTGTCAGCTGCAATGCTTGTGGTAGCCGACTAGACACTATTCTCATGAGATGGTAAAATCAATAAATTGATGGAGAAGAGTGGACACAGTGATGGATACTAAGCCAGATTTTTGGTGCTTTGCAAGAGATGCTCACTGGTAATAGATACTAGTATATGGTGTCTCACTTTCTAGAGAACCCAGAATTTCTTATATGGTTTTACCACTAATGAGAGTATTGCAAAGAAGTATGAAGTGGACTTACCTTATTGGTTATGGTTATGGACATACCTTATTGTGTAAGAAATGTGGCAATATCATAACGTTTGCTATAAGTGACCACCATTTGCATTCAAACAGAACAATAATTATTGGGGAAATGCTCCGTAGCAAGTAAGATACCATGTCTAATATTTGAGACAATTCTGAGAGTTGAACCTTGGTACACAACAAAATGATTCACCTTGGAGAATAATATGAAGCTCCTACATGTCATTTGATAGGTGAACTGAGAAAGATTTAGTATACAACATGATGTCACAAAGGATGTAACACAGAGACACTGCTTTGTTAGTCTATGGCCAGTGACAAGCAGAAGAAGAAGCAGCTGAGACTTTCCTTTACAATAAATTAATCATGAACTGCTTTCTGAGTCTTTAATTTGTTATATTTACTTCCATCTATTGAACGATCTTAGCTCTAATACCTGATGCCCCAAACAATTTTGGTGTAAAGATGAATGGCTCAACTTCTGTAAGTCTGCAGTGGAGTCCTTCAAGGAACTGTAACATTAACTGTACTTATGGTGTGTACTATTGGAAAAAAGACCAGAGCTTTGGAGCCAACTCCCAATATGTAAGTTTCAAAATTAAGTAGTAATTTAGTGAGGATTTTTTTCTGATTTATTTTAACATTTTTAGTAATTATATAAGCAACATATGATTTTTCCTATTTCCTTTTATTTTCTTAATGCTTTGTGTACATTTTTCAACTATCTTCTCTTCATGTTCTTGTCTGCCAGCCAACAAAATAATCTGTAGACCCTAGACCTTAAGGCTTCTTGTAGGGCACCAACAAAGTTTCTTCATCTTGTTCAATCCATGGCTATCTCCTTAAGGGTACTCCAAATCTGACTCACTCTGTGCAACTTAACCTCCACTCTTCTCCATCAGAGTGTATTTTATCTGCTTCCCTTTAACCTTCCCTATGGAATCTGCCCTTAAATGGACGCTAAGTGGGCACATATGTGGTGTGTTGTGGTTTGCAGTAAAACTGTGATATTTACGCTTTTTAGCCCAACACATCTAACTTCAGTATGGCATTTTTGAATACTGGATTGCCTTCCCTCTTAATTGCTACTCACTTGTTCAGACTAGACAGGATAGTCTGTTACAAGAGGTACCACAAAGTGGTGGAGCAGGGTCTGGGTGGTTCTGGTTCATCAATCCTGGTACAGGTCATCAGCTATAATTGGCTGACAACTTCAGCTCAGTTGCTGTCAGGTGCCTTGGCCTTAAACCTGTATATACATTTCTAAACTCATTTCTATCTATCTATTGATTGACCTTTTGAGCCATAGCTGGCACATTGGGCATAGATGTAGATACTCTTTCTCTTATCTACATTTTTGTTCTAGCAGTTTTAAATCCTTGTAAAGATCTTTTATCAAATCTCACCATTTGTCTCTGTTCTGTGTAAGCAACTCTATCTCTTTGAGGGAGCTAATTCCTACTGCTCTTGCCTCTCTGATCAATGTTCTTATCAGTGTCCCCCTGGGTCGGCCTCTTTTCCTCTTAGCTGTTTATTTCCCATTAAATTATTTAGGCAGGACAAATCCAATTGTTTTGGACCACAAGGAAAAACTATTGTAAAAATGTATAGTGGTTGTATTTTATAGTTTAAAAAAAAAAGAAATTCTTTAATAAAATGTATTTTTTTTTTTACATTTCTTCTAATACAGAATATTCCCAATACCTCCATAGTCTTGCCTGTAGAACCTGGCAACACCTACACGTTCACTGTTACTGCTCACAACAATTATGGCAGTAGTTCTCCTTCAGCATGGCAGACACTGTATATTGTTAAATATGGTAATTACATTAATTTTTAATTAGTTAGCTAACTAGTTAGTTAGTTAATTGTTTGGTTAGTTAGTTTAAGTTAAGTTAAGTCAAGTCCTTTGACAAAGCAAAAAGTCAACCCAAAACCATCAACAGTGAAGAACTTGAAATTTGAACAAACTATGAATATCTGGGATCGTAGTAATTAAAAATGGAGACTGCCAGAAAGAGACCTAAAGAAGATTAGCAATAGCGACACAAAAAATGAAACACCACAAAGAAAATGTGGCACAATGTCAGCAAGGCAGAAAAATGAAAATTACAGATGGTATGTACTTCCCCATTGCAACATATGGTGGTTGTGAATTATGGACAACCCTGCAAACAGCAAGGAAGAAAATTGATTCATTCGAAACAAAATGCTACAGAAAATTTCTTTATGGTATCTTGGATAATGGAAAAGAGCAACAAAGACATATCAAAAGATTTAAACATTAAAAAAGAACTGGCTTATAAAACCCATCTACAGAAGAAACATAAAATACTACAACCATCTCAATAGATGAGGCGGGTAGGAAAGAACAATAAGGGAACTCCTAGTTCCAGAACAAAAAATCAGGAGTGGACTAAGAAAAACATGGTTTCAAGACATCAAAAAGACCTTGAAGATGACAACAGAAGTGAAGATCTAGCTAGAACATTCTTTTAGACAGGTTGTGATGAATGCAACATTCTACAAAGGATATGAGACCTGATGATATACATATTTATTTATAGATACACTAAAATTTATTTATCTATTCATTCATATTCACTTTTTAGTCACTCAACATTGATGGTTGTGGAAGCAGTCTTCACAATTTTCTCCCAACTTTCAATGTTTAAGAGTTGCTTTATAGCTTTAGACTTTAGAATGGAATGGCATCACTGCATAATGGGCTTTTTCAGATGTTAAGAAGGTTAATTGATGTCCATTCTCTGGCATTTTCACCCAACCTCTGTCCCCTGATTGTCTGTCTTATTTTGCAGGGTACAGTAGATTGATCTTAGCAAGGTCTGTGGATTTTAAGCATGTCTGCACCATTTTAGTTGTTCTCTTAGTTCATTGGCAGTAAATCTTTGATTTGTTCTGTGCTTTGTTGGGTTGTTCAATTTGTTGCATATTTTCTTGCTGCTGGCACAATATCTATAAGATATGCACAAGATATTTCTATACCTTCTCAATTCCAGAGCCTGTGTTCTTCAAGATCAACAATGAATGTCTAAATTTCATAGGTATATAGAAAGTACAGATACAACTTATCATCATCAAGTACCATGCCTGCTGGCGTAGTTGATCATGTCTCTCCACAACTTTTGATCTCGATAGTTATTTATCATTTCTGTTGTTGACCTTCTGCCAAGCCATTCTCTTAAGCTGTCTGGTGTCTTTTCTCTTTGCTTCCTTCTATTTCTTCATCCCTCAATTTTCCCAGTTGTTACAATATATTCCAGTTGTTCTCTTCTCATTACATGGCCAAACAATTATTATTTTTTCTTCCTACTATTGGATATTAGAGATGCACCACAGAAATAAAAAGCAGAATAGCTCAGGCCAAAATAGCATTTAAGAAAATGAAAAATATCTTATGCAACAAATCTATGTCAATAAAAATGAGAAAGAGAGTTCATCGGTGCTATATAGAACCAATTCTGACCTATGGAAGCGAATCATGGACAGTAGACAAACAAATTAAAAGACAATTAGAGGCCACAGAGATGGGATTTCTCAGAAGAATGTTGAAAGTTCCCTGGACAGCTAAAAAGACCAATGAGGAAGTTCTCAAAGAGGCCAACACAAAAAGGGAGCTCTTGAGAAACATCAGAAAGAAGCAATCAACATTTTTCGGGCACATCATGAGAAGAGGAAAGTTGGAATACTTGGTTACAACTTTCAAAATAAAAGGAAAGAGAGATCGCGGATGACAAAGAGAGAAAATACTGGATAACTTGGTGTCATGGCATGGAAAACAGCCAACAACAGAACTGATACGATGCACTGTAGATAGAAGATTGTGGAGGGACATGATCACCTATGCCAACCGGTATGGCACATGATGATGACTATTGGATATTAGCTTATTAGAATGTTAACAGTTCCCTGAACAGCTAAAAAGACCAATGAGGAAATTTTCAGAGGCCAGCACAAAAAGGGAACTTCTAAAAAACATCAGAAAAAAACAATCAACATTTTTAAGGCACATCATGAGAAGAAGAAAGTTGGAATACTTGGTTACAACTGGCAAGATAAAAGGAAAAAGAGATCGTGGATGACAAAGAGAGAAAATACTGGATAGCTTGGTGTCATGGCATGGAAAACAGTCAACAACAGAACTAATACGATGCACTGTAGATAGAAAATTGTGAAAGGACATGATCGTCTACGCCAACTGGTATGGCATGATGATGAATATTGGATATTAGCTCTCTTTTTGCTTTGGCCTCTTTCAGAACATTTTCATTACTTTTCTTAGCTCTCCATGGTATTCTTAACTTTCTTCTGCAAAACCACATTTCTACAGCCTCTAGTGATTTTCTTGCATGTTGTCCTATTGTCCATGGTTCACCATAGCACCATTCCTCACTTTTCAAAAGCGCAACCCCGGTACATTTTGCCAGCGGCTGGGTCAACTGCGGGGTTATTTTTTCCAACCATGAGCACAGTTCGCACTGTTTCCAACGGGAATCAAACACAGGTTGTTCAAACATTGATAACTAGTGGAATATTTTTTCCAACCATGAGCACAATTCACACTGATTCCAATGGGAATCAAACACAGGTTGTTCAAACATTGATAGCTAGTGGAATATTTTTTCCAACCATGAGCACAGTTCGCACTGTTTCCAATGGGAATCAAACACAGGTTGTTCAAACATTGATAGCTAGTGGAATATTTTTTCCAACCATGAGCACAATTCACACTGATTCCAATGGGAATCAAACACAGGTTGTTCAAACATTGATAGCTAGTGGAATATTTTTTCCAACCATGAGCACAGTTCGCACTGTTTCCAATGAGAATCAAACACAGGTTGTTTAAACATTGATAGCTAGTGAGGTATTTTTCCCAACTCTAACTACTGAGGCCGCTGCTGTAAAATAAAGGTTAGCAATTGTTCTTCACATGATGCTGACAGTCTCGAGGTGTTCTCAAGGGCATCTGTCATCTTTCTTTCAAGAAATATATAATGTTTGGCTTATCATCCTTTTCTCACTCCCACAGTAGTCACAATCCATTAGCCCAATATACCATTTGCAAACACTGCTCTACTAAAATATTCATAAATCTGTTTGATGACATTTAATTATTTGGTCATTGATGTTATATTTGTTCATGGTTGCTTAGAGCTTTTATGTCAAACTCTGTCAAATGCTTTGTATGTCAATAAAATGTGGTACCTTTCTTGCTTATGATACTTTTTAGAGAGTATGTGAATGCTAAAAATGTACTCTTCTGTACTTCTTCCTGTTTAAAACCCAGTTTGCTATTTAACTATGAAATCACAAAAATGCTCATTCAGTGTATTTATTATATGTGTATTTATGTATATATAGGGGCCTGTGTTAATGAGTTTTCTTTTGCTTTTTTTTATCAGAAAAGAATGTAAACCTTCTTCTAATTGGTGACAAAAAATGGGTGGAAAACAGACAATCTGCTAATTTTATTTGTGATATATTTGGATTTAACTCTGATGATTCATACAAAATTGAGTGGTTTTTCAACGTTAGCAAGAAGTTGGACAATAGTGGAAAGGCACAACTACTCATTCCAAGTGTTGATTCAGCTATAAATGAGGGCATATATACTTGTACTGTAACAGACTCTCAGATATCTAGTAGTGACTCCCTATTTCTTCCAATAAAATGTAAGTACTACAGCGATCTTATATACTTGTATTTAAATATAATTAAATAATAAAACATATTAGAAAATTGTGATTTTATGAGTTATGGTTATGGTTATGGAAGGCCTCAGTATCACTGCAAATGAATTAAAAATCAATGATTGCTCAACCGCCCGTGCCAGTGGAATCATCCGAATTACTACTCATCTCCCAAACAAAGAAAGGTAGCTGTAGTCCCCATCATAGCAGTCTCAGCACACGCCAAAAGACATATGGCGAAACCGCGCAGAAAGTGAACACAGCCAACTGTTCCCTGTCATACGATATCATCATTCACGTAAACAATTGGAATATCGAAACACGATCAAAACAGATGAAACACACAGCTCACGGTCTGCACAGAGCATTTAACTCAGTAGCTCTTGCAACAAGCCAGACTTGGAATATGAGGAAACTGCAACAAGGAACACTTTTCATACATAGCCTTCAATGGTTCCTGCCGCCTATCCACCATATTGACCCAAAGTTCACGTCCTCTTGAAAATGATGATCGTCATATTTTTTAAAATGTATAGCGCTTGATGTGGTAGGACATCGTTTTTGACTCCAATTCCAAACATATAAAACACAGTTAGTCGTCAGATTATCCCCGTCGCACATCAAACAACAGATCATAATTTTATGCGTGTAAGTAACAAATCAATATCATAAAGCAAAGATAATTAGAAAATAACTATAGAATACATTTTAATATATAATGCAAGATTAACAGCAAAGAACTACTTAAGAGGTGTAAACAAAATGAGATGCACAAAGTGATAGCTGGCAGACTATGGAGCTGGATAGGTCGTGTGTTGAGAAGAAATTCATAAACAATCACAGAACTGCCATATAGGGGACTCTGAAGAAAAGACAAAAGTGAGGCAGACCAATGATAGACCAGCAGAGGAGAGCAATTTTTTAAATAACAAAAATGATTCACCAAACCTTAACTTTTTAAAAAACTTTCATATGAAGAGTAACAAAATGATAACATGGTTGCTTCAGACCCCGCTGGTTTATTCTCCAACAGACATAAAATATATCAAGTCAACTCAGAGGTACCTGACTTGCAAGTATAAGATATATCAAGTCAACTCAGAGGTACCTGACTTGCAAGTATAATATATATCAAGTCAACTCAGAGGTACCTGACTTGCAAGTATAATATATATCAAGTCAACTCAGAGGTACCTGACTTACAAGATATATCAAGTCAACTCAGAGGTATCTGACTTGCAAGTATAAGATATATCAAATCAACTCAGAGGTATCTGACTTGCAAGTTAGAAAGAGTAATAACAGCAAGGTTATCATAGGACTGATGTCTTTAAATGCTGTGACTTAAAACTGTGAGGTTAAATCACTTTATACTACCACAACAGACACTCTATTGAACTTATTTTATCTTACTACAAATTTCCCCATTGTTATATTAATAAGCAAGTTCATATTAATTATTTAACTTGTAGATTAATATTCTATTTGTTTATAAAATATATCTATCTATTGTCCTTTTGAGCCGAAGACAGCACATAGGGCAGAACCACAATATCAAAAACAGAAACCTTGCGTGCCAAAGTGGCACATATTGCAGAGATCACTGCTCTAAAATATATGGCGCTGTTTCCATAACAATACTTTTTACAATGACAGCTTGTCAAGTCATCGATCAACCTCCTTAGTCGCCTCTTACGACATGCCTGGAAGGTCACTATTTTATAAAATATAAGAGACATAGAAACAAAGTTGAACACATTCGAAAATAAATGTCTAAGGAAAATACTTGGTATAGCGTGGAACGAATTCAAAACAAACGAGGAAATTAGAAAAATTGCCAATCAACCACTAATATCTTCAGTAATAAAGAAAAGACGATGGTCATATGTTGGACATGTGATGAGAAGAGATAATAACCGAATAGCAAAGCAAGCCTTCATGTGGGAGACAACAGGTAAGAGGAAAAGAGGAAGACCCAGAGAGACACTGAGAAGAACATTGATGAGAGAGGCAAGAGCAGCAGGAATCAGCTCCTTCAATGAGATAGAACTGCTTTTACAGAACAGAGACAAATGGCGAGATTTGATAAAATATCTTTAAAAGAATTGAAAACTGCTAGAATAAAAATTCAGATAAGAGAAGGAGTATTTTGGTCTATGCCCTATGGGCCGGTTGCGGCTCGAAAGGCCAATAGATAGATATAAAATATCTCTTTCTTCAAAAATTTTATTTTGAATTCTTGTAATGAACAAAGCAAATGCTTTACCAAGTTCTTGTCAATACTTTTCATGTAGAGAACTTCCCAGTTTTTGCTATTACTTCTCAGCAACTAGAAATAAGATTCAAGAAAAATCAGAAAAATTACCTTTACCATAATGAAATATATGAAATATCAGAAGTGAAAAAGATGGAAAACAGCCTGAGAAATAAGATCAGAAAGTGAAAACATTAAGAAGAAATTTAGGAGTAACGCCCTCTGTTGAATACATAAAGAAACAAAATAAAGCTTCTCATCAGCTATTTTATCAAGTCATTACTTCCAATTTTTCCTATAAGGAACTTCTCAATTGTCCCATCAAGTCAGTGTTACTTACTGAGGTTAATATTAATGAAACGTCTTTTAGCAAATTTTCCCATTTTTACATCAAGTCAGTGTTACTTACTGAAGTTAATATTAGTGACATGTCTTTTAGCAAATTTTCCCATTTTTACATCAAGTCAGTGTTACTTACTGAAGTTAATATTAGTGACATGTCTTTTAGCAAATTTTCCCATTTTTACATCAAGTCAGTGTTAATTACTGCAGTTAATATTAGTGACATGTCTTTTAGCAAATTTTCCCATTTTTACATCAAGTCAGTGTTACTTACTAAAGTTAATATTAATGAAATGTCTTTTAGCAAATTTTCCCATTTTTACATCAAGTCAGTGTTAATTACTGAAGTTAATATTAGTGACATGTCTTTTAGCAAATTTTCCCATTTTTACATCAAGTCAGTGTTACTTACTGAAGTTAATATCAATGAAATGTCTTTTAGCAAATTTTCCCATTTTTACATCAAGTCAGTGTTACTTACTGAAGTTAATATCAATGAAATGTCTTTTAGCAAATTTTCCCATTTTTACATCAAGTCAATGTTACTTACTAAAGTTAATATTAATGAAATGTCTTTTAGCAAATTTTCCCATTTTTACATCAAGTCAGTGTTACTTACTAAAGTTAATATTAATGAAATGTCTTTTAGCAAATTTTCCCATTTTTAAATCAAGTCAGTGTTACTTACTGAAATTAATATTAATGAAATGTCTTTTAGCAAATTTTACCATTTTTACACAAGTCAGTGTTACTTACTAAAGTTAATATTAGTGAAATATCATTTAGCAAATTTTCCAAGTTTTACATCAAGTCAGTGTTACTTACTCTTGGTCTGCCTCTTTTACCTTGTTCTCACCTTCACTCTGTCTCATTATATATTATAGCACAGTGTTTCTGTTTTCACCCTCACTCTGTCTCATTATATACTATAGCACAGTGTTTCTGTTCTCACCCTCACTCTCACTATATGCTACATCACAGTGTTTTAACTAATTTCAGATGCTCCTAAATTCAATAACTTTAAGGAAGAAAGTACCGCACATAACAAATATCTAAGTGCAGTAATTGAATGTTATTTCCAAGGACTCCCTGAATTAGGTAACCATTGTAAAATGTTTGTTGCATACAACTTATTTTATTTTTTATACTTATTTTATATGACCATGTTTTAAATATTTCTTTCTTTTCATTGTTTATTCTTACACAACATCAAATTCTCGCATACTTCGTATACATCATATGTCTTCTTTCACAGGCTCAGTGGCTATAGAACACCAAGTTATAAAACAAGTAACAAACTTTAAAAACCTGGAAACAACATTCTCTGAAGACGGTAAAATAAAAAAGAAATAGATATATGATGCAATGAAGTAAACCAAATATTGGGACAGCTAGCCCTATACTTCAACACAAAGGAATACCACCTATTACAACCTAGAAACATCTTGTACAGAGTATATTTATTCCAATATTGTGCTACCAATGCCAAACATGGTCACTTACATCTAAGCACAAAAGAAAACTTCTCACCACCAAGATGCGATGTTTGAGAAAAGTGCTTAGAATAACCAGAAAAGACAGAATCAGAAATGACATTATAAGAGAAAGAGTAGACATTGAGCTCTAACCCTAATAATTATCCAACACTGTTCTTAAATATGGTTTTTATAACCAAAAAGAAAACATTATTATACAATAAAATTACTAAGTTATTATCTCTTTGCAACTGATTAGACAAAACATACTGATTCATGTATCAAAACTGTACAAGTCAAAGTTCCCTCCACGCCTTGCTAGGTATTTTTGGAATATGGTGTTAGTGACCATATTTTCCATGGCCACGGCACATTGTTGGCTGATATGGTCGGTACCACGCCAGGCCACCTTTACTTCCCAGAAAAATCTCTTTTACCTATTTTTAGAGGCTGTGTGAACCCTGGAGCTTTGTCGTTCGCAGAAAAATTTGCCAGTTCTGGGGATCAAACCCAGACCCTTCCCAAAATGCTATAACATGAATACATGTCTCTTGAAAGAATCAGTTTCATTTCAATTTAGGTTTACCAGGCCACTTCCTGTTAATCCAATAATAAATTAGTTAAAATCAATTCCATTCTAACAGAAATCTTGTAATCTTTGATATTGCTTATTTTATTTTATTTTAATTTTTAGATCCAATTAAATGGACTAAAGATGGGCAACCCATAAACAAAAACAGCAACAAGTACACTATTTCCCAAGTTCCAAACTATGAGACAGGAATAACAACATATTGGATAAGAATTGTCAATGTTGTTGAGTCAGATTATGGAATTTATTCACTTGATGTCTCCAATGCCTATGGTAGTGCTAAATGTCAAGTGAATCTTAGCAGTAAGTTCCAGAATGATTATATTGTTTGTTTGTTTACTTACGTGTTTGTTTCTGTATGTGTGAGTGAGAGGGTGAGCTGGCGAGCGGGTGGGCAGGCAGGTGGATGGATGGGTGAATGTTTTGTTTCAATATTATGCAATGATTTAATGATTTAGATACCTAGATAGCCCACGACCTCTAGAAAATTTACTGCAAAGATGTTGACTGCACCGCTTGTGTGAAGAAAAAAAAAAGTTTTTCTGTTGTCAACTTTATTGCTTGGATTTCTGTATTGTGACAATATTTCCCTGTTGCTATTTTTTTCATATCCCTAGTGTTATTTGGGTACTCTACACATAAAAACACCATAAATGGTTATTTGATGGTTAATAATTCTTGTGACGTTGAATATGTCTACAAATGACCCATATTGTATCTCTTGGAGGGCTAATTTAGAGTCTGAGAAGATATTTATTTCCTTTGGTGTTACTACATTGTTTTTGAAATCATTAAATCCTCTTTAGTGCTTTTTTCTATAGCTGTATTTTTGGCCGCATAATTTTAGCAAAATTTTCCACATATTTTGCTAGACGTATATTTTCTTTTCTATCCTCTTCTTCTGATCATGTATTTATAGATAATTGTGTTTCATCGTTTGTGTTCGTTGTCCTTGTACTCTGAAAAAGGCCTCAGGCCGAAACGTCAGTATTGTGTTGTGTTCCTCCCTTGTGAAGCTGTCTTCATACCTTGGAGTGTTCTACACTCCTCACCACTGGCCCCTTATATTTTCTTTCCAAATGTGGTTTTTTCTTTTTAATTTTATTCAACCTTTATATAAATCTACATTTTTTTCTCAGAACCAAGAAACACAGATGAAATACCACAAAAACCTGGCCTGAATCGTAAGTTATAAACATACATTTTAAAAGCAGTTTGGATAATTATTTTTTATTTTAAATAATAAAAATGAAGAAGCTCTTTTCAATTGCTAAATCAGTTACCGTGTTTGTCTGCATGTACATATCCTTTTGTTTTTTTCTTTAAAACTGTCGGTTATAGTTTAATTCTTCTTCATTGGTGTTCACCTGACAGCTACTAAGGATAATTTGTGGAGATGGATGCATTTCAACCTGGCACATTCGTTATTGGCAAGGGTAGATTCTAAATTCCTGAACAATTTTGCTTGGGCAGTAGCAGTTTTGGCTACTCATTCTGACTTTTAACTGCTAAGAATTCTTTACGATGCACAAAGTGCACACGAGACCTCGTGTTTGTTGTCATTATCTAGGAGCAGAAGAGAAAAATTGCAGCCACCTTGGTAGAATTGAAACCAAGAACATTCTTGTTCACAGACTTAAATCTTACTTCTAGACCACCGAACCCTCACCACAACCCTAATTTCATAAAAAATATATAGTGCTTAAATTGTTACAAAATCTTCATAGGGAAGCGTAAATGAAGTTAAAGTGCAGTGATTTTCAAACTTATTTGCATTGTCATTTCCTTCTTTTCTTCCTCATTTGCTCTCCGAACGCAGGAGGTATAATTTGCGATCTTTTGCTCCTCTTTAATATTTCCTGTTTTTAATATTCCATCAATCCATCTTTTTCAAGGTTGGTCCTTATGTCTGATGTTCTCATAGTGTTTGTTAAAGGCTTGTTGTGTCATTTTTTGTTCTGTCTTGTCTTATGTTCCCAAACCATTTTATCTGTCCAATAGAGGGCATTTCTCCTAGCTATTTTCTTATTTTTCACCTCTGATCTTATTTCTGAGGCTGTTTTAGATCATGTGCCTAACACAGAGGTGGACAACCTATGGCCTATGGGCCGAACCGACCTGCCAAGCTATTTTGACTTGATTTGATAACTACTAGACGCTCCATTCCCTGAGCTAAAAAAAAAAAAAAAAGAAATAAATAAAAAGTAATAAATAAATGCACAAAACTTACCCCTAACCAGTAAACTTTCTATCTATAGTTTATTGTTTAATTTTGTCAACAAGGAAATAAAATTGTGTCAGGAAGAAATGTCCCTTTACTCTGCGTGGTCTGTAGCCTGGGTCTGTGTATAGTGCAGAATAACACTGAAAATGAATCTAGACATTTTAAAGTTAACAACATAAGACTGCAGTGGATACCACCACTGCAAAAATGCCATTTTAAAAATGTAATTTATTTAATCTTTCTCATTGATACTCTTATAAAAGCATCACACATTTCTACCCATCCTCTTAATTAAAATTAGCCAATGACATTTTTTTTTCTCTGCAGAATGCTGTATTAAAAAAAAAGTCAGTTTGCTCTGCCAGGAACTCTGCAATTTTAATGTCAATATTACAGATATTGTCAAGGATCCAAAATTTCAGCCATGTCTTGAATACTTTAAGATTTTCTATGAATGTGGAGCAGGTTAGTAAAGAATACTGTAAATTGATTCTTAATATTTTAGTGAAATAATGTTTTCTCTTGATTACTTCATATGTTGTTAATAATTATATAAGAATGCTGTAGCCTTTTTATTTTCATTTCTGGACATATTTAGAGACTTGGATTCAATCCATCTACATTTTTCTGGGCCACCCTTTCATCCAGTAACCTGATATTTGTATGCAGTATTCCCATGGTGTCAGCTGATTGGGTTGTTCTCTGGTCATATGTTCAAGTTGTTTGATTCTTTGATGTTCAACAAAATCATTTACTTGAGTTGTTCCTATGGTTTGTTTTATTTGTATTGTTTATTTTTTTTTTCTATTTCTATTGCCAACATTTATTATCTATCTCATTTCACCTGATGTGATTTTATTAAGCTTATCTTTCTAGGACTGTCCATGGACACTGCGGGAATTGCTGAGGAGGGGATCTGAGCACCTATGGACAGGTTCGGAGTGCAATGATGATGACCCGCAAATAACTCAATGTTTGGCATTGGTAGCTTAATGCAGGCACTAATCGTGCATCTGACAATTTTCTTCTTTCGTTGCATTTCGGTGTTTGAGGATCAGGGAAGCAGGTCTTGCCATGGCTATTAGTGAAGATATGGTTTTGAATAGCAATTTGAAATACAATGTTGATCAAATAAGAACAACTGGCAAGGATAAGCTAGGTAAAACATGCACAACCATTGAGCTATGGGGTTTGCCTGGTGTGCTGAAATATTAACAACAGTCATCAATGAACAAAATGTATTTTTTGACATGTTTTACTTTTAAAAACTAAAATAATGAACTTATTTTCATCATCATCATCATCGTTGAGTGCTGTCTCCACATCGAAGTTTGGCTACCATGGAGCACCATTCTGCTCCGTTTCTTGCTTTGATGGTGCAAGTTGTCATAGGCTGGCTTGTCCATCTTTTGATGTTACTCATCAATGTTAGTCCTGGTCTGCCTCTTATTTTATATGTAAGAATTTCCTTAAATTCTTTCAAAGAAATAAATTATTTGCAAAATATATATATATACTTTAAATAGCTTATAAGAAACCAAAGTCAATGATGTCCCTGTTTCTTTATTTTTAGACTCCGTAGATTCATCAAATGTAGCAGAAATAGAATCAGAGCACCTGAAAAGTAAGCTGCAATTTTGATTTATATTGCCTCATCTGTAACTATATAACCCATGTTACTTCATGCAACCCATGTTTTTTTCATATAACCCATATTATCTCATGTAACCTGTTATTTTATGCAACCCTTTTTATTTCATGTGACTAATATTATTTCATGTTACTCCCGCTATTTCATGTAACCCATGTCATTTCATTTCCCGTGTGTTACTGGGGCCTCATTATGAAGGAGTAAATAATAGTGACACTGTGACCTTCCAGGCATGTCGTAAGAGGCGAGTAAGGAGGTTGAACTGCAAATACATTATGTCTTGGCCTGTTGTCATATATCATTGATATGTCTTTGTATTTTTCTTTCCATTTCTGCTGTCATAGATAAGTAAAAAGTAGTAAAGAGCCCCGTCACGCCAAGTGGCATATAGGGAATATGGTGTTAGTGACCATAAATTTTACAGACCTTTGGCACATGATTTTTGGGGTAATGTAGTTAATATTATGCCCATGCCGCTTTGCTTCCTCAGAAAAAATCCGATACCCATTTAAGGCTGGGTGAACTCAGAAGCCGTCAGTTGGAATCAAATCCTACCTCTTGTCCTTTGTCGTCTAGTTCACTAACCACTTATCTTCTCTTATAAAACTGAAAACATCTTGCCACCTTCCATTGTCATAGATCAATAATTACAACTGTTTTAATTTAGCCTATTGGTACACTTTGTTAGAAATCACAAGATAGCATTTCAGTGTATTTTTTTCTGATATTAAAGCATACCCAATTACCTATTAAAAGAGGAAGACCCAGAGAGACACTGAGAAGAACATTAATGAGAGAGGCAAGAGCAACAAGAATCGGCTCCCTCAATGAGATAGAGCGGCTTGCACAGAACAGAGACAAATGGCAAGATTTGATGAAAGATCTTTACAATGACTGAAAACTGCTAGAATAAAAATTTAGATACGGGAAGGAGTATCTGGGTCTATGCCCTATGGGCCAGCTATGGCTCGAAAGGTCAATAGATAGAATTACCTATTTACTGTATGGTATTAACATTATCTCTAATACACATGTGCTCTTTATTTTCAACCAAACATCGGATCCCAGAATAATTTTAGATTCAAAATCTATCATTTTATATAACTATGGAGCATCATATTAATATTGTATAAATTTTTACTAATTTTGTCTTTTCATCATCTAAATCTCTTGCATGTTTGTTTTCTTACAGGCAGTAGTAAAGTAGCTGCTGGAGTAGGCATCACCGTTGCAGTTATTGCTTTAGTCGCAATAGTTATCGTTGTGTTTTTCTTCATATATAAGTAAGTACACATGTTTTATTTAAACTTTTACCACTTTTGATTCTATTTTTTTTAGCAACAGTTTGTAACCACTACAGCTTAGCAAAATATCTTTGCTATTCTGCACAGATTTATGCAAAGTGCCAATATAAATAGTAATAAAAGAAATTGTACATGGATTTCTTCTTCAAGACCTGTAAACTTTGAAGAACGCATTCATCGGCTCAAAGTTGGTAACATCCCATACAGCTTGTCCCAATATAGTTACTGGTGATGGCCATAAGAGCCTTCTCTGTTCATATGTTTGGCATAATTATAGCAGATTTTGAGTAGTCATTTTGCCTATACCATTATCACATTCATCTGAGGTTTCTGTCCTTAGGGTGTTGAAAAGGTGGTACTGCAATCTGTTGCAGCCTGTTTGGAGTCTACAAATTGTTACATGTTCTTTTTTGATTGAGCTGTATTTCTTTCGTTCACGTATTTGTTTGTGACAAACTTCTTTGATTCCTCATAAGTTGTACTTGGCTGGTGTAGAACAAGGAAACATATTTAAAGGTGTATGACATATATTTGTTCTACTGTTGTTGTTGTACTCAGACTTGTTTACTTTTAATGAAGTATACAAAATACAGAATGTTCATGAAAAACATGGAACATGTTAACAAATGAATATCTTGAAATATAAAGGGAAACTGTTAACAATTGAAAAGAAATAATAATTATACCACAGCAGTAGCATATGACCTTCTATGTCTTTATTTACAGATAGAAGCAGGATATTGTTGATCTTCTAAATAACTGCCAAACACTCTTTTAAGAGCTTCTCACTTTTGAATGTGGTTTAATATTTTCCAGCAAGTTTCTCCTCCAATAATTACAACTTATTACGCTATGTGTCTTCAATTTGTGTACATAGAACTAGTTTGTTCCAACTTTTAGTTGTGCTATTGCTCATAGATCATTATCTCTACTATATTTTGATGCTTGTAATGCTTCGCATTGAATGAAAACTTATGATTGTAACTATTCATTTACATTTGCAGTTACTAGTGTTTTGTTAGCTATGCCACAATGGGACTGTAGTATCTGCACTTTTCAGTCAGGTAAAGGTCCAAGACGTTCCATCCAGCAATTGAGTAGAATGAGGTCAGCGACCCACAGTTGACTACATGCATCAGGATCAGAGAATGACAGAGCTGATCAAGATCCTGCACCACCTCACAGCGGTGCTCCTGGAAACAGACTATCCAGTCTGGCCATGACAGTAGGAATCGAACAGGGAAGGCAAAACAGGGCTAAAATTATGTGCTGAAGTTTGCTGTGTTGGGCCAAAGGGCACAAATATAACAGCCTAGCTGCAAACCATGAAACAATACATCTATGCCCACATAATATCCTTTTAAGAGTAGATAATGGAGAGGACTATTCAATCCTTTAGTAGTCACTGGATGAACACCAGAAAAAGAAAGTCTTGCATCTTTTATTTTGGTTGTGATATAACGTGAATTGCCAACCATATTACTGTCCTTTTTTGTCAGCTTTTATAAGCTTGGGAATTAGTGGAACATTATAGCCTTCAATGTCTCTTCTTCTACCTTTCAGCTCCCTGTGGAGCATAGGTCTTCAACAAATTTTCCAAGCTGTAATGTATTTTGCCATTCGTTTAAGATCATTCCATATCTTCCCCATCATCTTCGTCTCTGCTTCCGTCTGTCTTCTCCAAGAATATCTTGGTCTTTCTCTTTGTCTTTTTCCTTGGGGATTAAAAAAAAGGGCCTGTTGTGTAACAATCTCAGTTGGCTTCCACAGTTTGTGTCCGATCATACGCCATTGTCTTCGCTGTATATCTCTTTATCCACAGGTATTTGACTGGTACATTTCCACAATTCTATGTTAGTAATGATGTTAGCTTTCAATATACATCATCAAGTACTACTGGTGTAGGTGATCATGTCTCTCCACAACTTTCGATCTCGGCAGCGATTTATCATTGCTGTTGTTGACCTTCTGCCAAGCCATTCTCTTAAGCTGTCTGTTATATTTTCTCTTTGCTTCCCTCTATCTCTTCATCCCTCAATTTTTCCAGTTGTTACAATATATTCAAGTCGTTCTCTTCTCATTACATGGCAAAAAAATGATGATTGTTTCTTCCTAATATTGGAAATTAGCTCTCTTTTTGCTTTGACCTCTTCATTAACCTTCTTAGCTGTCCATGGTATTTCAATGTACACTAGAAATAAAATCTTAATTAACAAATGAATGTTCACTGTATGATATAAATAAGTGTCCACTGTATGATATAAGTGTCCACTGTATGAAATAAATGTCCACTGTATGATATGTGTTCACTGTATGATATAAATGTCCACTGTATGATATAAGTGTCCACTGTATGATATAAATAAGTGTCCACTGTATGATATAAATGTCCACTGTATGATATAAGTGTCCACTGTATGATATAAGTGTCCACTGTATGGTAAAATGTTTTCATTGATGTTTATGAAAGATTTAGGTCAAAACTGTGCAAAAGGAAAGGAAGTGGCTCTGTGACATTTGACAATCAAAGTCTTGGGAGTCAAGGTCAGATCAAGGTATGAAAAACGAGTACTTTTTCTTGTGTATAAAATCTTTGTGTGGATTTGTGTTATCTAGTAACTTGATGGGTCTGGTTTTCCAAAGGAGGTGAACTTTTTTTAAAACTGACATGACTTCAGGGTTCACTTTAACCATTGCAAATGGGCAGTAGAACATTTTCTGGAAAGATATAGCTGTCTGGTGTTATATAGATCACTTTACCCATAAAAATGTATTACCTCTGTGCCAAATAGCAATAGCAGCTTTCATTATCGTTTCCAGTCTTTCTGCTATAAAAATAGTTATTGTTATGTAACTCCACCAACATTGCGGTGTCGGTTGTTCATCTCACAAATTTTCTAAAATAATAATTGCAGTCCTAATAGCCCAGTGTTTATGACTATCACTTTTATCGGCGCCGTGTGCACAAAAATATAATTATAACTTCCAGGACAAATTTCACAAAATTTAAACCGTCAAAAAGATTATTACTTTACTTTTACTCACAAAAATTATGAAATTGTATTTCTGTGTAAACAAATAAAGGTGTTCAATGTTAAAAAGAGATGAAATGTGTATTAGGTGGATTGTAATATAAAATATATAGTCATGGTGTAATTTTTCTGGGAGTAGCGGACTAGACAAACATTTTGGTCAGACTTTGCAGGAGGGAATTCTGTATTTGACGTTCCAACAGACAACTCCATAAAACTATGGTAGATGTTTTAAAGAGCAAGTGTTCATGTTCAGATGTATGCTGCACACTAATCTTTTCACGTGGGTATATGACCATTCTATCTGAAATCCAGCAAAATCTTTTCTATAGACATCTCGGTGTGATATGAGGGTTTTGGCATGAACAAACATAACTAACTGGGAATAGATTGTTAAAAATAGATCGAGCTGGAGGCAGACAGTAAACACTTGTCTGAAAGTTGACAACTCAACTTGAGAAAAGCTCTATGCTATCTATCTATTGTTATTTCAAGCTGAAAACAACACATGCGGCAGAAATTCTAGACTATCCAGCGATCTTTAGTATTTAGTATCATATTTTGCACATGACTCGCCACACTTCTCTGTTCTGGTTGAGTCTGGCAAGGGAACTGATGACTACTGTTGCTTTCGTCTTTGTTTTTCCAGGTCAGGGTCTTTTCTCTTTTATCCTCTGGTTTTTGTTTAAGGATTTGCTTTGAGATTCTCCTCTTACTATGTGACCAACATATGCCCACCCACCTTCTGTTCTTGATTATATATAATGTTGGGATGCTTTATTTCTTACATCTTTGCACTAGTCTTGAATTCAATCCACGGTGTACAAAGTATTGTCAACTGGACACTTACAAATAAAGAGAAAACCTCTGACAAGGTCCTTCTATGAGTACTAAATCCACTATCTCAAGACTGGTAGGATCCTCCAACTAACCTAGTTCCTTCTTTCCTGCAGATCCAAGGAGCAGAAGACCAGTATAGCTATGGTCGACTGCAAGAAGACAATTCGCCAGAAGTGCAGACTGTCCACGATAGCTCGTCATCAGGAGCAGACTCCAGCTTTGAAAACCCAATGTACAAGACCCAGCAATTATCAGGAGCTGCAACTTTACCCGTAGATTCGCACTCATGATCCTGAAAAGATCAGATCCATCCTGTACTTACAAAACTTTCTTATAATATATCATGTAATAAAATCTAGTGTTTGAGAAGGTGAATTAGGAATAGATTTTTTTCCTATTTATAATGTCATCATTGTAAAACTAAGGGATAAGGACTAATATAGGACATGCTATCTTTCCGCTTTCATAACTTGTAAGCGCTTATTCAATTAAAATACTCATTTTCGACACCACCATACCTCGATATTCTGATCTTTTCTGTCTTCTATTTTTGTTTACTGCAAGGCTTTTATGGACCTCTCTTCTTAATGTTAAGACAAATTAATGTTGTCTGCTTTTTTGTTAACTAAAGACTAAGTTGGGTAACATCCTGATCAACATATCCTAGGTTCACCCAGTCTTAAATGGGCACCAATTGTTCTGTCTGTGGCCTGGCATGTTATCAGCCATTTTACCCCCAAAATATGGGCACCAACACCATGTTCCCCTTATACCTTTAAAATATGAAGAGGTTTCCTGCATTTTTGTTCCCTTCCATTTCTTTTAGTCAAGATATGAGAACGGAAGATGAGATGATAGTGTGTGCTAATTAGACAAACAGGTTTTGTTTTGTAAGCCACTTAACAAGACAAAGAAATAGAAATACATCTACCATATTTGGTTGGCATAGGCAATCTTCCACAATCCTGTCCTCAGCGTAGCATATCAATTCTATTGTTAACTGTTTACTATGCCAGGACACCGAAGCTAGCTTCTCCCTTATCGTCTCTCTTTGTATTTTGTAAGTTGTAACCAAATATTCAAACTTTCTTCTCATGTACCAGAAAAATGATGGTTGTTTTATTTCTGATATATTTTTGGAGCCCTCTTTTTAGTGTTGGTCTTGTTGTCCAGGGAACTCTCAACAAGCTTGTACACAGGTAAAACTGGACAGATTTATTTGGTATAATAGTACATTTTATAAAATAAGAGTAAATGATCTTTAGTATTTATTATTTCTATACTGTTATTTCTTCACGCTATTATGGTTCATGTTGTGTTG